>APFE031504618.1:0-52896 GCA_000404065.3 Pinus taeda | reverse complement strand
ATTATAAAAATTAAAATTTCCTCTTAATTAATGAATTTGAAATATTAATTTCAAAATCAAAATTTATAATTATTTAAGATTTTTTAAGATTTTTTTGATTTATTTGGAGGGATAGAAATTGTTTATTTTTAATTTTAATATTTCTTTTAAATTTAAAGAATATAAATAAGATTATTGCAGATCAAATCTAATCATTAAAATTCCAAAAATTAAAATTAATAATAAGCTTATTTTCATATTACAGATTAATTCCAAACACTAAAACTACAGATTAGTAATAAACTTACACAGATCAGTAATAAACTTACTTTCATATTACCCGTATCCTCGGTAGATGAGGAGAGAACCCGTTAATATTTACATGTGTGTTTTATTTTTAAATTTTAAATGAAAGTAAACGATGAATGATGACTACTAACCGACTAGAGCAGTCACGCTTTACGGACCACTGATACATTCATAACGTATAGTTGACTGTCAACATCACGAACACGCATTTGTCACTTCTTGTTGTGCCTTACATATCAGCAACCGCCCATTGCAATGAGGCCCAATCAAATTCCATGTTCTGGCAAAAAGTCGTCCAACTGATGGTGGGCTTCTGTTTATAGCCGCCCACTCAGCAGTACAACCAAGAGAATAAAGCGGCGAAACAATGGACTCCCTTGCAGTCTAAAGCGAGCTTCTTCTCTTGCTTTCTAGCAGCAGACGAAGAGCCCAGGAACGAAGGAAGGAACAAAAAAGATGAACGATAATCTCTTGGTATTCGATATGGAAGAAGCAGAGACTGAAGTAGAAGAAGCTATGAAAGAAAGGAGTCGAAACAATTGTGAATCAACTCATTCTCCTACCATTTGAGACCGAGATAAGCCGGTATTGATTTGCTACACCCATCTTACTTAATGTGCAGAGATTTTTGCACTCCGTGTTTTGGTATATTTTAAAATCTTTTTGTTCACTTTCTCATTGAAGATTGTCTCCATGGTGTCCACCATAGTAATCATACCTGATCCTGAAACTTTAGACCTTTTCTCAACATCTAAGAGAAGATTTTGTGCGTATTTTCTCTTTCAGATGTTCGGAGCCGCTGATTCGAACCCAGAGGTTTTAGTGAAATCTACATCTGCTGTTTCAATTTCTAGAGACGTGGTTGACATCTCCTTCACCACTGGTCGCAATTTAAAGAGAATTAAGTATTCAGATAAATGCAGCCTGGGCGTTCTCAATCACAATTGGCTTCCACACATCCAGAAATTGGAAGATCGTGAGATTTCGAAATCTCTCAAGAGCGTAATGATAGAATTATTGGGTTAGTATTGGATCTTTCATTTAGAGGTTTATACATTTATTCAAAGGTTACTGGTAAATTTACGGGTTGATGGTTTGTTAAAGTCGAAGTTTGTGGGATTACATTTCAAAAAGTTTCAAGGAGCTGGATTTGACCAAATAAATAATAAGTTGGATTTAATAGTTATTTAGATGTTTTTTTATTTACTTCTTTGTTATTTTAAAGCAAAAGGTTCTTAGGTAAGTTTTTTTGGCCACTGGATTAGTATATAAAAATAAAATAAATTGGAACAGAGTTATATATAGATAATTAGTTGTTTCAATAAATGTGTTCTTGTGATAATATTTTAAAATTTTAATTTAATTATCAATAATTGTTAAGTAAAATTTTAGGAAATTTATGTATGAATATCTATTAAATATTCATGATAGGTATGTATTTTACGTTCAATTTAATTATAAATCAGTATAGATTCACTTAAATACTTACACAATGAGGGCTTAGAAAAAGTCATATATTTTCAATGTACATTAATTCCTTGTATGATTAATAATGTATAATATAATTTATTTTTAGAATTTTTAATCTTGATAGCTTATCTGTATTCATGAGATTAAAGTAAATTTTGGATGTCTATAGTTTTACTACTTATTTAGCTAGTGTAGTTACATATTAAATTAAATATACTAAAAAACCTATTTTGATATATTTACATTTAATTTGATGAAACCCTAGTTTGAAACCTTAATTTAACCTAATTAAAAATTATTAATATGTATAATATAATATATATATATATATATAAAATTAAAATTTCCATAAATATTTAATATTCTTGATATGCTGCATTGTATATCTAATTTTTATTTATTCTTCTTATTCTTTATTTTTATTTTCTTGTTTTTATTTATTTTTAGTGGAAAAAAAAAACTATTTCCACACTAAATATCATAATAAACCCAATTCTTGAATTATTGTGTAATAAAGATTCACTAAAACATAAATATAAAACAGTATATCAAAAAGGTAATTTCATCAACAAAGAACAAAACTTTATGTAGATCATCCATCTAAGAACAGAAATCATCCAGTAAACTAAATCTTTTCAGCCTTTTGAAAAATTCCAGTTCTAAGCTCTGTGCAATGGCCCTTCTTTGAAAGTGTACCAGAGATGTTATTTAGTTTCCTGTGATGGTGTAAAACGTCACACGTCTAACAAAAATTACACAATAAGAAGTGCCTATCTACTCCTCTATGCATGACCTTGCATAATTCTTCAATTCATGCATGGTTTCTTCCTTTTTGAATAGTATGCACAAGCTCTCGTATTTGTAATATTTGATGTGAAATAACTTGTTTAAAATTTAAAAAAAATAGAGATCATTATTAATAAGATACTAACCCAACTTTACGATAAAGTTGTTTAAGATAAAGTTATTTAAAGGTAGCTGAAGTTTCTTTTAACTAGAGAATACCTAAATATATGCGATAGTTGTTTTGAACGCTAATATCATTTCATTTCAAAATTTGTATGGTTTTTAATATAGGATGATCTACATACAGAATTAAAACCAAATATGTTATCTCAGATTTATATCTATGCTCTATACCTTGTATTTTACAGTTTCATGTTTAATATAAACATTTTTGCATGTTTTATATAATTTATTATTATTTATTAAAAAAAAAAAAACAAATTTTAAAATTTATTAATAAAAATAATATTTCAATAAATAAAATATTTAATATATATTTTAATTTAAATTATATTTACATATAATTAATTATGTTTAATGAGTTGATTTTAGAAGAATAGTTTTTCATATTTCCTTACTTAAGTTTATATAAAATATATTTTTTAATGGTTTCAGCCCTTAATATGTTGAGGATGAGGTATTGCATATTTTATTTTTTATTTTTTATATATTATTAGGAGATGTGTAATTCTTTTTAAAGTTTATACATAGAGCTAACACACAACACATACATACACGAATGTCATATCTCCATAATTCACTTATTATTTTATTTTTCTTATTAAACACTATAATCTCACTTGTTGTTACTCATTCCCTTTCTATTACTCAGTCACTTTAATGATACTCAATTTATATTTATTAAATATAAAATGATAATGAAAGAAATATAAAATTCAACATAAATTAAACATGTCCTCTTTATGTATCTATAAATTAAGAGCATCCTATTTCTTAGAGTTCTCACTTAGCAGCTTGTATGCATGGTTGGTTATTGCATTGCTTATAATAATAAAGGTATCATTATGCTTGCAAATCAATTATGATATCCTTATCTGGATTTTACATATCTTTTGAATCCTTGGTCAAATAATTGTTTTATACCACCATACTTCATTGTGGGATTAATTATGCATACCTACCTAACCCAAGGTTTTTTTGTGTTATGGTTATACCATTCATCATACGATATTTTATCTTTAGACACTATGGACGTTAGTGTTTTAATGGTTATTTATCAGACTATAAAGTTATTTTTGTTATTCATCATATGTTGCATTCCCACTGTTTTATCCTACATACACAAAATGATAAAAGAGGAAGTACCCTTGGGCACTGCGTGGAAAATCCTATTATGCCACGCGTTATTTATCATGCATTGGCTAATGGGTTTCAAGTTGGATATCAATCTTAAAATTCAGCGAACGGTTGTGATCGATTGAGGCAATCGAACGGTTGATGCTTGCCTTGAAAACCCTAAACCCTAACCTCATTTTTATGTTGAAACATTTGTGCGTCGTTCTCCTGTTAATTAGTCTATGGTTATCTGGGGAGAGCGTTACCAGTGAGTGCCTTGGAAGCTAACCATATTATGAGGGAGGAGATATGCCGATTTTCCCTCACAACGGTATCGCACCTGCCTTGAAGAATATTCAGGTTGTCAAAATCTAACATGAGTGTCATGAAAATGAGAGATGGATGGCACCCTATGGATTTTTTTCCTCGACGCTCCTGTAGACATCTCCTCTTCACAAACTCTCTCCGTGCCTAGCCACTAGTAAGTCCTATGCTCTGGCTATAACTATAAATTCATTTATTTTGCATTCTAGTCCTTTATATGTGCATAACATGTCAAATCTTTGCTTCTTTTATGAAGGTTTCCTCACTGATTTCCACCAAAGACCCTCTGCTACCTGATTTCCACCAAAGACCCTCTGCTACCTTTAGTGTCTTGCTTAATCCACGACTTGTGTAACAGTATGTAAAGTTTCTTCTTGTTCTTCATTACTCTTGATTTTGCTCAAGATGTAACGAGGGTCTTCCAGGATGCAGGGTCTCAGGTTCGATGCTTGCTCGAGGAAGCTGGTATTCGCATCACATAATATTTACTCGTAAGTACTGGTTCTAATCACTTCGCATTTTCTGTTGTTAAAATTCCGCTCTACCAAGCAAACCGAGTTTTGAATTTATTTCATTTTTTGATACCTTGGCTCAGGGAAAATTTGCCAAATGTCTATGTGGTTATCTGTTCTCAACTTGATTTCCATAGTGCTGCTAAGTCTGCATAAATTTTATTCCCAATACCTTCCTATTAGCATCTTCGGTCACTGTCCTTATTGCTGGCATCATTCAGATTTTTCCCGGTGCAGAGATCATGTGACCTTCTGATATCGTTGAGGGTATTTTGCGGATTGGGAGAAGAACAACAAATTTCTCATTGACCCACAATGTTGGAACGTGAAACCCTTAGCAAGGTAAATATTTAAGGTTTTCCGTTCCAGGATGGTTATGGTCAAATTTCATTAACCGCAACTACTCTTACAGTTTGTCCATCTTAAGTAGGTAAAGGTTTTAATATTCACCTTGTTTTCTTTCATTCTTATCTTATATCTTAGGTTCATTCTACATAAATCCATATTTGGTTTTGAAATATAATTCTCCTGTGCTTTTTTTCTTCCAGGTAACTACAACCACTTTTATTAACCTCATTTCGAGCTCAGATGAGAGGACATCGTCATTAGTGTAGATGACCTACCAGGCTTCCAAGTTTGCTATCCCACCTTGTCTGTGACCTGAACACTATAGTTCACCTTGACCTTTTTAGCCAGTGATGTTAACAGTTAGATTACACATCCATTTAGGAGTAGTATATATATATATATAAGCTTACTGGGTTATCACCCTGTTGGTGTTCTGTCTCTCTTCTACTATTGTTTACTAGTCCATTATATTTATCCTGGCTTCCTATATTGCTTCCAGGCTCAACCGAGGGCATTCCCGGGCATAACATTTTTTACTGCTTTTTCCAGTGTGGTTCTCACGCCATGGCTATTATGAAATCGGAAATAGGTGAAATTTTCCCCTTTAGTATTTGTTAAAATGATTTGAGTTGTATTAATGAACTGTGTTTTGCATATATCTTACTCCAGGCAGGTTGGAAATGTAATTTTGTCCTCTGAAGTTGCAACAATATATTTATCTATGTTTCGTGTCAGGTTAACCAGACAGTTGTTGCCATCTTGATGACTTCAAAGTTAGGAGTCGTGCACTGCGATCCTAAGGAAAATTTTCGTTAACGAGGGTTCCATGAATTATAACACACCAGCATTTTCACGTGTAAAGCATAGGATTAGGATTAAAAATGAAAATACATAATAGGATTTGAACCTAGATTTAGCTTACATGTTAGAATTGTGCAGACCTTTGCACTCCCACACATTGCAAGTCTTAAGTGCCATTCCACTTCAAATATATATCTACATTTCGGAAGAAGTTCATTGTGTGGAGTGTTATTTTCTCCGCTCGGCACCCGGCAGAAAATTTTGGGAGGATCATTGTGTGGAAGTGGCATTAAAAAGCAACCAACCATGGACCCAAACCATGATTTAGTGAGCGAATAACTTGCATATCCGGCGTTTTACTTCACAAGCGTCAGTGCATAAAACTTTTCGTTGAAGAGATTTACATTAAACAACAACTAGACTGAGTGCGGAGCTTGGCTTCGAAGCTCCTCGCTCAAAAGTATTTATGTGATCGTACAACTCAGTGAACTATAGCGATGTTTCCAACCACATGTCATAAAGGTGTTAAACTCATTTGCAGGTTGTAAGCTAACAAATAAAATATGTTGTGAATTTAGACGCCCTTTGAATCACATTCACAAGTCCAGCAAAACACCATTAGAGGCACTCTAAACATTCGCATACCATTCTTTCTTGCTTGCTCATCCGAACACCTGATCTCAAGATTCGCCAATGATCCACCGGGTCGGCATAACGAAATGAAAACAGCTAGCAACCACATATGTCGGGGTTCAGGTGAGACATTCAAAATCACGATGATGGATCAAAGTTTGACCAGTGATTAGGTTGGATGCATGCTCTGGCTACCAAATGGTGTGAGTCATTCAAGCTGATGCAGTTGCTTTAGTGACGCCTCAGTTATATTCAGGGTTTTGTGGAGCTAAGACAAGCAACTCGTGACGGTATGTAGCACACACATAAATGGATCCCGGAATCATCTTGGCCAACCATATCCCGCTTATCTATTCTACCTGCTCCCCAACCTTATATCTATCCACCATGGTGGGTTGAAGAGAGTGGATTTCTCAGGCCGGATCTTGGAGCCTGGGAAGAATTAAAAGACCCTCAAAACTCCTGTATCCTTACATTAGTGGGGAGCATTTTCAACAAAATCTACCTACGACTTCAACCCTATAAAATACTATAAAATTTCAAGGACAAATTATTAATTGCAACAATTAATTGTTGTAACGGGTTTAAATGACAACCGGCAAAAGGCCACACATTTCAATGCCACATGCGACTCACTTGTTAAAACTAAATAATACATAAACCCGACCACTTGGCTTTCAAAGCAAATCTGAATTAATCTTCCGAGTTTATTTTGTAAGATGCAACTTGTCATTATCGAAGAACAAGTGATTGTGGGATTAACATTGTTAGTTATAAAGGTGACATAAATTCGATGACTTAAGGTGTGTATTCTCGTTTAGACATTCTACCTGCTCCCCCACCTTATATCTATCCACCATGGTGGGTTGAAGAGAGTGGATTGCTCAGGCCGGATCTTGGACCCTGGGAAGAATTAAAAGACCCTCAAAACTCCTGTATCCTTACATGAGTGGGGAGTATTTTCAACAAAATCTACTTACGACTTCAACCCTATAAAATACTATAAAATTTCAAGGACAAATTATTAATTACAACAATTAATTGTTGTAACGGGTTTAAATGACAACCGGCAAAAGGCCACACATTTCAATGCCACATGCGACTCACTTGTTAAAACTAAATAATACATAAACCCGACCACTTGGCTTTCAAAGCAAATCTGAATTAATCTTCCGAGTTTATTTTGTAAGATGCAACTTGTCATTATCGAAGAACAAGTGATTGTGGGATTAACATTATTAGTTATAAAGGTGACATAAATTCGATGGCTTAAGGTGTGTATTCTCGTTTAGATATTTTTTTTAAGCTGTGATGTTTGAAACTTCTTATTGGAAAATGATGGAAGAACAAGGGATGCACTAAAGGCACAAGTGCAGATAAAATAGCATAAAGAGACAGAATTACAAAAGTGGAGCAGAGAAAAAAACCACTAAATCTAAGTGTCCTTGGATTCAGATGTGGCACCATGAAATGGGTATCAATGCGAGTGTCCATCAAATTGACCTCATTCACTATAAGCGGCCTTCACTTGCTTGTCAGATCTTGATATCTTGGCAAGGGCTAACCAGCCTGCCATAGGGCATTAAATGGTCAAGTACATGCATGCTATATAACAAAATAACACACAACCTTTTTTTTTAATTTATGTAGCCACTTAGAGTTCTGTGTTATTTTGTTATATAGCATACATGTACGAGGGCATTTAATGCCCTATGACAGGCTGGTTAACCCTTGCCTAATTTCTTAAAAAAATATGTCAGATTCAAACATGGGTTGACTTACTTCATTTGGATAGAAGCATAAGATGATAAGGCACTCTGAGCAAAACGAGTGATGTTTAGAAGAAAATACTGAGTACGATGAAGTTTCAATACAGTGGCTTAAAATTGATGAGCATACTTCAGTTCACAAGTTTAGATAATGGCATAGTTGGGCTCATACATTGGAACTCATTGAGAATTTATTTATTACCATGGCCAGCATGGTCGTATTCGTAGTTCCTGCTTAAACAACATTAAAGTTGTAATTTTTTTTAGGTTTAATGCACATAAGCCAAATCCTCTATTGAATGAAACATTTACGGAAAAAAAATAATTTCAGGGCAAACCTTTATGGAATTTGTTACTGAATATTTATGTTTAGCGATGCCTTCAAATATGTGTAAATCCTAAATTGCTATTAAAAGCATAGCGACAAGTAGGTTAATATTGAATGCTAATCAATTGGATTTAGAATCTAGAAGCTATGTCGTTTAGGGCTCATCGCTGGTATTTATTCATCAGGGTTGCAAGACTTTCTCCCACACATGTACACAATCCTCGTTCATATAAATTTGTAATTTCTTCCATTCCTGTGATGGGTTCCATGCTTTTGTTTATGGTCCTGGCCATGTCCATCTTCATGAAGGTCCTCCTGCACATTTCTGCGGGTGAAATTTGGATGAATATGGTGTTTCAGATGTACGTCTTTCCTAGTAGTGGATTAGGCGATAAGTTGGCAACATAGTTCACCGACTCCTCAACTACAACTACGACATCGAGAAGGTTAATTGTGGGTGTTTAGTGATAACATCAATTCCGGGATGGAAGGCTCAACAGCCATTGCAGTGAAGGATCCGTTGATGAGCATTCAAATGAGATTGACGCGGAGTTGCAGTATCATTCTTCATTGAGACTTCCATCAAGATTTAATTCCATAATTAATGTTATCACAAAATGGCGGCACCAATTTACATATAATTTTGTAGTGATCATCCACATGTTTCATATCACAGTGGGATTCACGATCATCTTTATTATCCATGTTACAATGGATTCTTTGATCATTTATTTTCTCTTGCGGTGTTTCACACACAAAGGCTTCACCTTCTCTCTACAATCTTTGTTGCATCTTCTTCATCCATATGCATGCTTGCATAATGGGTTTCAATTTTATGGTCTTTATAAGGATCATCCACTTTTGAGTGGGGTTCTCCAATCTCTATTTTCTTCTCACAGTATTGCTCATCTATTCTCATATCTGCTGATTTCTTTGCTTGTGACATAACCTGTTGTTTCATGTCACTCTACTTTGTGCCAACCTCTTCTTCCATGATCTTCCATGCTTATAAGGAAGTTGTATCTTTTGCTACCTTGCACAAACACTTCTCATCCAATGCATATTTTATAAATTCAATGCTAAAACATCACATTCCATCATATGGGTTATTAGATTTATAATCAATTAACTCTTTAGTTCTAAGAAAATTTAACATCTTGATAACCCAATGATCAAAATATTCACCTGTAAACATAAGACCTAGTAGCAGATCAAAGCTACACCAATCACCCTCAATTTCTTCTCCTTCTTCCGCTAGACTTCTCAGTTCTTCGGCTATGGCATGAACTTCTCTAACCATGGCAATGATATTTGCCCCTTCTTTTCGATTTATTTTCTTACTATGGTTCAGTTTCGCTTTGCAACAGTTTCGCTTTGCAACCCATGACTGCGATCATTCCTCTATTTTATAATTGTTTCGATGATTGCATGAGGTTGTCTTCCATATCGCCCCCGAAAAAAATTATGATTTTCAATATGTGCCCCTCTAAGGCACGATCTTCACCAAAAAATTGTCATACTCGACAAAAACAAAACAAAAAACAAAAAAATTTGCAAATGGATGAACTTTTGCATAGCCCTAAATTATCTTGCCAATAAAAACCCTTTTTCCTTTTTTTTAATTCTCTTGAGAAAACCTCTCCCCAACAAACCTTAAAAAAAAATCCCAATTTTTTTTTTATAAACCTTTATACCATACACTTTTCAAAAAAAAGGTTTTATCACCCAACTTTCCGCTATTAATAAATTTATTTTGAAATAATCCCTTTCAAAAAAAATTCGAAGGAGGTCTTTTAATAATGTCATAAGCCTTTTTTCACACATGCTTTTTCTTTCTTAATAAAAAAATTTCAAGTACAGTTATGTGGTTTAATAGTAAGTCTACTTGGGTGAAGCTCAAGAGACCATGGTTCAAATCTCATTGAGTACATGACCTACTGTAGTGGCAGCTCGAGAGCAGATTCCCCCCATACCCTGCTGTGGTGGGGGCTCGAGCGTGGATTCCCCCCTCCTCCCCCCGCTCACCTTGGCGGCAGGAGAGTCTAGCTTTGCTAAAATCATAAGATCTTAGCACATGGACTTGCAGGTAGTTGGATGTTCTCTTGGTGTTATAGTGGTAGCTATGAGGATTGACCCTAGGTCTCCCATAGATTATGGTGTTATATGACTTTGCTAAAATCATAAGATCGTAGCTATGAGGATTGACCCTCCATCTCCCATAGATTATGGTGTTATATGACTTTGCTAAAATCATAAGATCTTAGTATATCAACTTGCAAGTAGTTGGATATGCTCTTGGTGTTATAGTGACAGTTACAAGGATTGATCCTAGGTCTCCCATAGATTATCGTGTTATAGTGGCAGCTACAAAGATTGATCATGGGATTGATCTTGGGTCTCCCATAGATTATGGTGTTATATTGATCCTCGGTCTCCCATAGATTAGAAGTGGCAGGTGTAATAGGCGTAATAGTGACAACTACAAAGATTAATCATGGATCTCTCATAGATTATGGTTTTATAGTGGTAGTTACAAGGATTGATCCTACATCTCCCATAGATAAAGACTTGCCTCTCATAGATTATGGTTTTATAGTGGCAGTTACAAGGATTGATCCTACATCTCCCATAGATAAAGACTCTGAGTGACTCATTCACGACGTGATTAAATAAATAAAAAATAAAAAAATTTCAAACCCTTTTAAAAAAAAAAATTAGTATACCTTCATCATAACACTTTCGAATCGGAGCTTTAACTCTTATCTTTTCACTCTCATGTCTCACAACCAGGCAAGGGTTGTTCAGCGCAGCTACGGTTGGTCAATTTGACGGCACCTTGTTCAGAAAATGGGTTTATAAACCCTCAACAAACTCCAAAGCTTCGACCCAACTTTAATATCTCATATTTTAACTTGCATCAGTGTGGATATGTGTCTCATCTCACTCTGTTTTAAAAAAAAATGGCTTAGCTGCAATGCTACAAGTCAACTTGAATACCACGACTCTGCTACTCCAGCATTGACTCACAATGTTGCTATGGCGCCTTCTCAATATCACGGGCGGCTCTGCTAGCATATGCTCATTCACGCACTGACAGCGGAAACAACTTTCGCTTTCGACTCCCAACATTCATGGGTTTTCGTTTCACTAGAAAAGAGCACATTATGGTGTGTGGAGTGCTATGGAGTTCAGAGAAGGCAAGAAAGATTGTGCGAATGAAGCTTTTATTGCATTTCCTCTGCAATCCCGCACTCCAAACTCATTTGAATTCATATATTTAAGAAAATTTAATAATTTCATGACCGCTAATCAAAATTAGCAAAATCCTCCAAAATAATTTAAATAAACAGAATAACATTCGATGATCCAAAGTAAAATGAGACGGCTTTGCAATTCGAAAATGAGGAGCTATGTGAAACCCGAGAATATGGGGAGATATGTGTATGTGTAACTCGAGAATCAATGCAGTTCCCTAGTTTGTTTATGTGTGGAGATTTGAAAGGTTTGCATTCTCCACACACAAACAAATTAGCAATTTACCAAAAAATACCATTACTTATTTTAAATTTATAATGAAGCAATGATATCTTCATAAAATTAACCATTATGATTTTATTGCGCCGATAAATGAAATGACGTTTCATTTTTTAGATTAAAAATAGTCTAAGTGAACATTGATTCCTTGCTTTTTTACCTTTTGCAATTCCATCATTTTCTTATTCAAATTGATGATGAACTAGTGGAACCACAATGCCAAGAAATTGATGCTAACATATTCTCATAACTTTCATTGATGTCCTGGAATCCCTCACATTCCAAAATGAAATGTTTTCATGATTTCACTGCCCTAGATGTGAAAAATTTTCACACTCGTTCTTCTCACGTTTTTTTAGATCTTTTCCATCATCCAGTTCACACCGAAGTTAATTGAGTCGGTTCCTAATTGAGCAATAAGAACCTTTGCCTTCTACAAAATGTTAGCTTCAATGAACTCATTTTGTTGTAGAACACACGTAGAAGTGGCAGATGTAATAGGCGTAATAGTGACAACTACAAAGATTAATCATGGATCTCTCATAGATTATGGCTTTATAGTGGTAGTTACAAGGATTGATCCTACATCTCCCATAGATAAAGACTTGCCTCTCATAGATTATGGTTTTATAGTGGCAATTACAAGGATTGATCCTACATCTCCCATAGATAAAGACTCTGAGTGACTCATTCACGACGTGAATAAATAAATAAAAAATAAAAAAATTTCAAACCCTTTTATAAAAAAAAATTAGTATACCTTCATCATAACACTTTCGAATCGGAGCTTTAACTCTTATCTTTTCACTCTCATGTCTCACAACCAGGCAAGGGTTGTTCAGCGCAGCTGCGGTTGGTCAATTTGACGGCACCTTGTTCAGAAAATGGGTTTATAAACCCTCAACAAACTCCAAAGCTTCGACCCAACTTTAATATCTCATATTTTAACTTGCATCAGTGTGGATACGTGTCTCATCTCACTCTGTTTTTAAAAAAAATGGCTTAGCTGCAATGCTACAAGTCGACTTGAATACCACGACTCCGCTACTCCAGCATTGACTCACAATGTTGCTATGGCGCCTTCTCAATATCACGGGCGGCTCTGCTAGCATATGCTCATTCACGCACTAACAGCGGAAACAACTTTCGCTTTCGACTCCCAACATTCATGGGTTTTCGTTTCACTAGAAAAGAGCACATTATGGTGTGTGGAGTGCTATGGAGTTCAGAGAAGGCAAGAAAGATTGTGCGAATGAAGCTTTTATTGCATTTCCTCTGCAATCCCGCACTCCAAACTCATTTGAACTCATATATTTAAGAAAATTTAATAATTTCATGACCGCTAATCAAAATTAGCAAAATCCTCCAAAATAATTTAAATAAACAGAATAACATTCGATGATCCAAAGTAAAATGAGACGGCTTTGCAATTCGAAAATGAGGAGCTATGTGAAACCCAAGAATATGGGGAGATATGTGTATGTGTAACTCGAGAATCAATGCAGTTCCCTAGTTTGTTTATGTGTGGAGATTTGAAAGGTTTGCATTCTCCGCACACAAACAAATTAGCAATTTACCAAAAAATACCATTACTTATTTTAAATTTATAATGAAGCAATGATATCTTCATAAAATTAACCATTATGATTTTATTGCGCCGATAAATGAAATGACGTTTCATTTTTTAGATTAAAAATAGTCTAAGTGAACATTGATTCCTTTCTTTTTTACCTTTTGCAATTCCATCATTTTCTTATTCAAATTGATGATGAACTAGTGGAACCACAATGCCAAGAAATTGATGCTAACATATTCTCATAACTTTCATTGATGTCCTGGAATCCCTCACATTCCAAAATGAAATGTTTTCATGATTTCACTGCCCTAGATGTGAAAAATTTTCACACTCGTTCTTCTCACGTTTTTTTAGATCTTTTGCATCATCCAGTTCACACCGAAGTTAATTGAGTCGGTTCTTAATTGAGCAATAAGAACCTTTGCCTTCTACAAAATGTTAGCTTCAATGAACTCTTTTTGTTGTAGAACACACGTAGAAGTGGCAGGTGTAATAGGCGTAATAGTGACAACTACAAAGATTAATCATGGATCTCTCATAGATTATGGCTTTATAGTGGTAGTTACAAGGATTGATCCTACATCTCCCATAGATAAAGACTTGCCTCTCATAGATTATGGTTTTATAGTGGCAGTTACAAGGATTGATCCTACATCTCCCATAGATAAAGACTCTGAGTGACTCATTCACGACGTGATTAAATAAATAAAAAATAAAAAAATTTCAAACCCTTTAAAAAAAAAAAATTAATATACCTTCATCATAACACTTTCGAATCGGAGCTTTAACTCTTATCTTTTCACTCTCATGTCTCACAACCAGGCAAGGGTTGTTCAGCGCAGCTGCGGTTGGTCAATTTGACGGCACCTTATTCAGAAAATGGGTTTATAAACCCTCAACAAACTCCAAAGCTTCGACCCAACTTTAATATCTCATATTTTAACTTGCATTAGTGTGGATACGTGTCTCATCTCACTCTGTTTTTAAAAAAAATGGCTTAGTTGCAATGCTACAAGTCGACTTGAATACCATGACTCCGCTACTCCAGCATTGACTCACAATGTTGCTATGGCACCTTCTCAATATCACGGGCGGCTCTGCTAGCATATGCTCATTCACGCACTGACAGTGGAAACAACTTTCGCTTTCGACTCCCAACATTCATGGGTTTTCGTTTCACTAGAAAAGAGCACATTATGGTGTGTGGAGTGCTATGGAGTTCAGAGAAGGCAAGAAAGATTGTGCGAATGAAGCTTTTATTGCATTTCCTCTACAATCCCGCACTCCAAACTCATTTGAACTCATATATTTAAGAAAATTTAATAATTTCATGACCGCTAATCAAAATTAGCAAAATCCTCCAAAATAATTTAAATAAACAAAATAACATTCGATGATCCAAAGTAAAATGAGACGGCTTTGCAATTCGAAAATGAGGAGCTATGTGAAACCCGAGAATATGGGGAGATATGTGTATGTGTAACTCGAGAATCAATGCAGTTCCCTAGTTTGTTTATGTGTGGAGATTTGAAAGGTTTGCATTCTCCACACACAAACAAATTAACAATTTACCAAAAAATACCATTACTTATTTTAAATTTATAATGAAGCAATGATATCTTCATAAAATTAACCATTATGATTTTATTGCGCCGATAAATGAAATGACGTTTCATTTTTTAGATTAAAAATATTCTAAGTGAACATTGATTCCTTGCTTTTTTACCTTTTGCAATTCCATCATTTTCTTATTCAAATTGATGATGAACTAGTGGAACCACAATGCCAAGAAATTGATGCTAACATATTCCCATAACTTTCATTGATGTCCTGGAATCCCTCACATTCCAAAATGAAATGTTTTCATGATTTCACTGCCCTAGATGTGAAAAATTTTCACACTCGTTCTTCTCACGTTTTTTTAGATCTTTTCCATCATCCAGTTCACACCGAAGTTAATTGAGTCGGTTCTTAATTGAGCAATAAGAACCTTTGCCTTCTACAAAATGTTAGCTTCAATGAACTCTTTTTGTTGTAGAACACACATAGGATTGAATTCCTCAATGTAGTATTTTTCTTTCTACCAAACTCTCTTCTTAATACCCATTTACGAAACTTCTCCATACAAAAACTATTTTGCTCGTTATTTGTGGGACAAGCATTGAGGTAGATATTCCATTTTTGCATCCATGTGTGGTTTTGTCTCATCCATGTTTTCCTTCTTTCACTCATGCGTTCATTGAAGATAACATTAGGCCATATACATGCTGCCATTTGCTCAATATTTTTTAGATATCTTATGAGTTGAACCATAGCAATTGCTTTGATGGGAGTTTCTCCTATTTCACTTAACATTATCTCATAAGGTACTGAACTTTTTATTTTCAACTTTCTCATAATCAAGTGTTTTTGAGTTCTCTCAATTTGTTTCCCTTTTGAGATGAGGTGCTACTAGCCCACAATTCACACCCATATAACATCACTGGACAAACTAGGAGTCCAAAAAGTAATTTAATGGTTTTCCAATCCCATAATTTTTCCTCTCTACATCTGTTTTGAAGAGCATAAAATGTTTTCCACCCTCCTAAAGTTTAATTCATTTTGCAATCCTCATAGTTAAGTTTATCGTTAAAATTAATACCGAGGTACGTGTACTCATTTACTTCTTCAAGAATGTTTTCTTCAAAGAAGAACCTATGCTGCCTTTGCTTCCTTTTATTATACAAAATCATTATTTTGGTCTCACTAGTATTGATTTGCATCCCCACTTCTCTACAAAAATACTCAAGGGAATATAGGTGTGTCTGCAATCCATGGGCCGATTTAGAAATCAATACAAGATCATCAGCATATAAAAGAAACTTTATCACAAACTCCCCCAATAGAACACCATCTCCACCTTGCATATTTAGCCACTCTTTTAGTTTATCAATATATAAACCAAAAAGAGTAGGGGATAGAGAGAAACCTTGCTTGACTCTAATGTCACTTCCAAAGCTTTCTGAAATACCTGCGGAGGTTATAATTTTGACTTCCACCTCTTCATAGAGCCTATTGATAGTGACTCTATAATGAAAAGGAATTTCAAGTTCTTCCATTCTATGCCACAACTTATCTCTAGGGATTGTATCAAATGCCTTTTTGAAGTCAACAAAGTAGCAGAATACTTCTCCTTTGTCCCCCCAAACCTTTTCAATAATGTGTCTCAAAGTTATGGCACACTTTTGTATAAAATCATTAATAAGATCAAGTGGTGAAATATATAGAAATGACTACTACTACTATTTCTCATCAAATCCTTTAGCATTTTAACTATGAAAAGTTTTTTTTTTTAATTTGAGCGTTTTTAAATCATAGGCATCATTTCTATTTTCACTACCTTCAAATTATGCAACATTTTGGGAACATTTTTTAATAAGTGAATAATAAATAGTTGAAAATATTTATACAATTTTATCTTAAAATTTTTGCCAAACCTTGAGACTAAAATCCTAGGCATCGCTTCTATCTTGACTACCTAGACAAAAATGTTCATACTTCCACACAACGGAAACACAAATATTATTGTTAAAAAAAAATGTTCACACTTTCGCACAAGGGAAATACAAATACTATTATTAAACAAAAATGTTCTGATCTGTAAACTTTCATGGATATTCCACTAGACATTTTGTCACAATAGATCTAATAATAATATATTAAAATTATGAATTTTTATACTATTACAGTTTTATTAAACTTCTATATTTGTAAATTTGAGTGTAATTAGTGCATGCATTTGAATGTAAATCCTGCAAAAAAGTAGAGAATGACAATAAGCTCACACACACGCACATAAGATACAAGATATTCTTTGGGAAACCCTTTTGGGAGAAAACCCAGCTAGAAGGCGAGGGTGCTTTTCTCTCTCTGTGTCTGGAAATATGGATGCAGGTACAAAGAAGTAATGCTTGCGGCCTATGGGCTGCTACAATGAATAAATCCTCTCTTTGTGCTCTACCTCCTATCTCTCTTAGCCATCTTTGATCAACTATGGAACAAAATACTCTCAAAAGAATGGAATGTCTCTTGCTCCCAGTGGCTCAATTATAACACAACTCGATAGCCTATTAGTGGTTAAGTTTGACTACATCAACTTTTAACTAGAGTTACAATATAGAATCTTGTAGAATGTTTTACATCACAAACACATGGCTAGCCAATTTTCTATGAATAATGGGGGCTGACGCGACATCCTCCCGTATAGGTGTGAAAACAAGAAGGTCAGCTTCTGAGTAGCATAACTTTTGCATACGGACTCCTATTAACATTCTTCTTGCACTTATGGAAAGATCTATGTGGGTAGAACCAGATGAAAATGCACATTGCAAAAGTTACAAAGTTTTACCTCCCAAAAAATGTTGTTTGATGCCTTAAAACGCTATCGGAAGGTTTCAGTCTGTGTTTCGTCAAACTAAGTCCCACCATTAAAAACGGTCTCATGAACTGATCCTTCCATTTTTTCCACTTGAATGCATCGATATGGATGAAAAAAATATAATGATCCCATTTGGATCATGTTCACACTTACACAAATGAAAAACACAATTATTATTATTATTAAACAAAAATGTTCACACTTCCGTACAACGAAAATACAAAAATTATTATTAAACAAAAATGTTCACTCTTTTGTACAATGAAAACACAAATATTATTACTAAACAAATTTGCACAAAGAAAACACAAATATTATTCTTAAATAAAAATGTTCATAGTTCCGCACGACAAAAACACTAATATTATTAATAAAAAAAATTGTTCACACTTCTGCACAACATAAACACAAATATTATTATTAAACAAAAATGTTCACACTTCAGCACAACGAAAACACAATTATATTATTAGTAAACAAAAATGTTCACACTTACCCAAAATGAAAACAGAAATATTTAAGTTAGATCATTTAGAGGGTAGAATGAAGAATGGAGAAAGCACAAACATAATGGAATGAGTTCGGGTAAAATGTGAGTTGTGAAACAAGCTTTGGAGGAAGTTGTGCAGAGGTGGATATGCGGAGCTATATGCAAAGCTCATTGTGGAGGAAACGAATACGAAGAAATCATGTGAGAAGATGGAAATACAGACGCTTAATCAATTTATTAATGATAATGGTAGAGGTAAAGAGTATAATGCATTGCAGCAATTAATATTGTTTAGATATAACTTTATCTTTAGTTTTGAATTTTCTTTCAAATAGACTAAATGAAATGTTTTGTATGTTTAATTCAAAATTTGATATCACTTAAATTTGTACTCAATGGATTTCAAATTAATTAAGTGGAACTCCTCAAAAAGAAATCGAAAATCCTTAAACTGACAGGTCAGGAGTGATAATCCATTATCTTCACATTTCAAGTATCAAATTTTTAGTTGTATAGAGGGATTTTTGGGAAACTAAGTGTTTAACTCTAGAGAACGAAAAAGGAATTTGGTGTTGTAAAAAAAAATGCAAACCTAAAAATATATATTGCTCTATCATTCACACATGGATTACCGTGCACATAGAAGCATAATGTAGAATCCACCTAAAAACCTTGTAGTGTGAGATGATCATCCTTGTTTGCAAATAATTGACATAATGATCTTTTCATGTGTATTAAACTATTGATTTCAATCAAAGAATGGTTTTCAACCCTTGCTTGACCCTTGTTTGAGTTGTATAAACAACCTAAGAAATAACCCAAGTCACAATCCGTTACCTTAAGACATCCTCTTAATCCAATACTCAACTCTTCTTCATATATCACCACTAATTGCATGTTCCTATTTCTTATCTCATTTTGGTTAGTGATAAATATTTCTCTGGGAACTTTTCAAAAGTTTCAAAAGAAACCCGGTTGGTTATTTCTTATCTCATTTTAGTTAGAGATAAATATTTCTCTGGGAACTTTTCAAAAGTTAAAAAAAAAAACCTAGTTGGTTATTGAATTGGGATTGATTTCATGATAAAACACATCCTCCCATTATAAGTTAATTATATATTAGATCATTGAAAACTAGTTGTAATTGGAATTGAAACCAATTGGAATTGAAACCAATATTACTGTTTAAATGAATAAAAACACGTGGATCTTTTTTAACATATTCTTTATTAGATATTTATTAACCATTCACCTTAAATTTCAAATTGATTTTAATATTATTTCTTGGTACTAAAATACTAAATATAACCATGGTCACATTTACCACTTTCCCATCACATTTTAATTGATATTATGGACCATCCACTTTCACATTTACTATTTTTTGCTTCACATTTTAATCTAACATATCTTTTATTAGTTATTTATAAACAATCCACCTCAATTGTCTTTGGAGTTTTCTTTTCTCATTCTAAAAATATATTAGTTTTTAAATTTGAAATCCAATGTAATTTCCATATCATTGTGCATATCAAACATACTCATTCTTTGTTGTGACATTTACTATTTTTACTATCAGATTTTAAATATAAGTAGTTATGGTTTTATGTGTTAGGGGTTTAATTTTTTCTCTGGAATTTTTAAAATGATACGAAATTTAGTAAAAATTTAGAAATATTATTATATTAGATATAAATTTCAAATTATAATAACAATAAAATAATAAATAGTTTTTTTTTTTTTAATTAATTTATTAGTTATTAAAATTGGGTAATCCAAATTTTATTAAAATTCAAAATATAATGCGCAAGTGTAATGTAAAAAATTATGTATCTCAAAATATTTTAAAATATTAATTCTAGAGAGGAGATGTATAGAGATAATGTATATTACATATGTCAAAAAAAATGTCGTAGCTAAACATGGTCTACAATCATCAATATAAATAGGGTGAGCACCTTTAATAGGCTTTCATTGCATCACCATCACTTCCATTATCGCTAGCATGCAAGATCTTTCTTTGATTCTGGATCATGCGCCTTGAAATGATATTCCCAATTAAAATCGCCTCCTCGTCCAAAGACACTCCCAAAGGGAATACTTAGTAGGTACAAATGCTTAATAAATAGCATAATCTATTGTTGTTGGGTCGATTGTCCAATCTACAGGATTTGCGTTTTAAGACTATTACCATGTTTAGAGATTCTTGAAAATGATAGATGCACCTATAATCCTTAGTCCGCTCCTTCAGGATACAATAATCCATATGCCATACTCCAATGAATATTGACACTGAAGGAAGATGAGAGTGTGAAGATTAGGCTATGGATAATTGATATTTTCACATCATAGATTGAAGAGGGGTCGTCTTATATATGCCATTAATTAAGTTTAATTATCGATATGTATTATTTTTCAAATTATTTATACATTTAATGTAAATTGATTTATGTTAGAAGTTGTAATTAATCTTACATGTGGAGTTGAGTTGTTAAATATAGAGAGTCAGTTAACTAAGTGATTGAGTGACTGAGCATTTGAGTGTTGAGTCCATTCAGGTTAAGTGATAGATGAATTTAGTGTGTGATTTTATGTCAAGATATTTTAAGCAATTCGCTAGTTGGAAAAAGATAAATACCCTTCACCAAGTTCATATCATGTTTTGTGTAATCAACAAAAAAGCAGAAATTCATGTTTTATTCTGAATTCATGTTTTGTCTCCTCTGTTTTTGCAACAAATTGGTATCAGAATGAGATTAAAGAGAAAAACCTCTAGAAAAAAATATTGTTTGAAAGATCCATGAAAGGTTGCAGGTGTTGTCAATAACCATCGTTGCATCCTCAAAGAACAGAGTGTGGGAGAGGAGAGAGCTGCCAATTGCCTCTGCTATAAAGTGATAAGAAATTTAATCTTTTAATGGAAGGAAGGAATACAGAGTAGTGATTCCTTTTTATTTGCAAAGCCGTAGCCTCGAGTCAGCAGCTTCTGTGTACGCAACTAGTCTAAAATTCTGATTTGCTAAGCGGCCTTTAGCAAAAGAGAGCCCCAATTTTTGCAGCAAGTTATTTAGAGTAGGATCTCTATGTTGCCATCAGCAGAAAAGATGGTGTAAGTGAAATTCAAAGTGGAATGCACTTTTGTAAAAACCATGATGAGCACAAGAAAATTAAATTAAAGTCACATCAGCTTATTTATTGGATTCCAAAGGGTTTTTTTAGTGTAAAAAAAAAAAAGGCACACGTGCTTAAAACAAAATGGTCTTTCTTCATATGTTTGAAAAACGATCTGTCTTCATATATTTGAAGTATTAAGGTTTTCTTTTTCAGTAGGAAAAAAAAGTTGTATATATTAATATAATTCCGCAAGAGAAGTCTGATACAGAATATGTATGGAAATGGAAAGTAAAAGCAAAATTTGCTTCCACCATATAACATACGGGAACATGTGAATCTTATATGGAAATGCATGTACATTAGGCACTAGAATAGTAAACTCATATTCAGAGATATGGAACAAAGTGGTACCTGATCATGTAGCAGCTGAACAAAGTGATACCTGATCATGTGGTACCTGATCATACCAGGACATTGTGGCTCCTATATACCAAGCATTGATAATTGTTGAACATGATGCATGACGGATCCCACAGTGATGCTCATGTTCCATATTTTACACTGTGCAAACAGGCCCTTCTTTGATAAGTCATCCACAATCATATCCTCGGAGCGATTTATGTGAGCGATGGAGAAATCCTTTGAAGAATTCCAGATAGAGGAGATTCTTTGCATCCATCCAAAAATTTTGGCATTGTTAATGGAATGTTTGCCAATAACATGATATATAATAATTTTTGAGTCTCCATAGATCTGAAGGCCACTAATATTCAGGAAAGTGCAAAAACTTAGAAGGCCATATAATGCCATGGCTTTAGATTTATTGTTAGTTCCAACACCCATGTTCCAAAATATTTCATAGTGCAGGCCCTCCATAATATTTATGAACACTCCACATTCACAAATACCTTCTTGAGTTACACAATCGAAGAATTCCCTTGGAAACGACAACAGCGGATTGGAAGGCACTTTTGATATTTCCTTCCTTTGTTGAGGGATATAGGGAGAGGGTGAGAGATATAACGAAATAAATTGGTCAAATAAGAGCATAAAGTCCTCCTTATAATCTTGAAAAATGACTCGGTTCCTCCATTTCCAAATGTACCAAAACACTATAAGAGGGATAGGCCTCCATATCCCTTTCTGCTTACTCTACCATTCAAAAGCATCTTTTATGGAAGTATGAGAGTTGAAGTTGAAGCCAAAATAAGAGGTCAGCTTCTTCCATAGAGCTTGTGTGAGTAAACAATGGAGAAATATGTGTGCATTATCTTCCATCTCAGATAGGCAAATAGAGCAAATGGTTGGGCCGTGCCAATTCCTTTTTTGAAGGTTGACCCTAATGAGATTTTTGTTGTGAAATACAAGCCATGAGAATAAGATAATTTTGTTTGGGTAACCCGACTTCCAAAATGTGAATGGAAAAATGTCAGCACAAGAAAATTGTTCCTCTAAGATGGATACATATATATCTTTAACAAGAACATTACTCTTACCACCTCTCCCCCGCCATACTATGGTGTTTTCTTCTACAGATTTGTAAATGCCACAGAACTTCATTTTCCAGTAAATCCTATTCCATTGGGATGCGTCTTGACCATACAGACCCAAATCATTTGCAGAATTCCATATTGGGAAAGCACCCTGCCATACATTAATAACCTATGCCCAATAAAATATACCTTTTTGATGGAGCAAATGTAGGAGCTGATGAGGAATATGTGAAACTTCTTCTCTACCCATAAATGGATTGATACCAATAAGAATGTTATTTCCAGACTGAAATTTCCACATAAGGTTTTTGAAGAAGAAAAACTAGATCTTATGATATCTCCTCCATATAGCGGATCACCGAGTAGGTCCAAAACAGTCATACCAGAAGGTTAAATATCTGTTCCCCAAGTATTTAATTCTGATTTCCTTGCTCCATATACTGTCTCCCAATATAGCTTTCCATAAGGATTTGCACAACAGGGCCAGGCCAAATTTACGATGATTCATTACACCCCACCCTCCCATCTTCTTTAGGAGGGTAAGGTAAGAAATCTTAGCCAGGTGGAATTTCCTTTTTTCCTTACAGCCCCCCAAATGAATAATGCCATCAATTTATTTAATTTTTGAATGATACTGGCAGGGATGTAAATAAGTAGGCCCAATATACTAAAAGTTGGGCGAGAACCGATTGCAATAGAATCATTCTGCCAACCAATGAGAGACATTTGTAATCCCAGTATGTAATTCTTTTATAGAATTTGTTGGATATTCATGACCAATCTATCGAGGTATAGCCTATTGGTTTCAAATGGAAGCCCAAAGATTTCATTCCCACATAGATAGATTTGGCTTGAATATTGAAGATTTGTGTGAGGAATTCCATTTCTACCATATTAATATCCCCATGGTCGAATGATGATTTACCCTCATTAATACGCAGACCAGTAGCCATTTCAAAGTAATATAATATCATGTGTAAATAAATCTAGGTCTATCTACATAGCATGGAAAATATAAAAATGTCAGTTATGAATAGATTGTGTGAAAAATTGCTACCCTTGTTGATAGTGAGAGGACGACAATGACCCTCACTAATAGCTCTTCTAATATGAGGGTTGAGCAAATCCATTACGAGGATGAATAATAGGGGAAAAAGGGAACATCCCTATTTGAGGCTCCTGCCAGTAGAGAAAAAGGGATAAGGAATACCATTTACGAGAATGGCATAATTGACATTCTCCACGCAGGCCATAATCCAGTTGCTGCATTGATTATTGAGCCCTATTTTAATAAGGAGGCATCTCAAAAATCCCTAGTCAAGATTGTCATATGCTTTTTTAAGGTCGATTTTGAGGATGGTTGCATCAATGTTTTTGGAATGTATAGAATGGAGGCATTCTTGAGTAATGGCAACTACATCCAAGATATTCCTCCCTACTAAGAAACCATGCTACTCATTGGAAAGAAAATTAGACAATGTGTTCGAGATCCTTCCTGCAATGAGTTGAAATAATTTTATATATGGTGTTACATAGGGAAATAGGCCTATAGTCAACAAAGGTAAGAGAGTCCTTTTTCTTAGGGATCAAAGAAATGTAAGTGGATGATATAACATGGTTAATGTTGCCTCTTATTCTGGTCTCCTCAATCATACTCAAGATATCATTTTTTATCAGGTCGAAGAAATGTATGAAAATGTCAATGGTCCATCCATCTAGACCCAGGCATTTGTCTTTCTTGAAATATTTCATGATGGACAACAATTCATCTTCTGTGACCGCAACATATAAAATGTCATTTTGATCAGGGCCAAACATGGTGGGGTAAGGCTCAATACCCCATATGATATCATCCATCCCAATGTCCCAGTCCTTTTTGTATGAATTCTGAAAATATTTAATTTCTTCCTTAGAAATCTCATCATATGAGTGTAGAAGAAAGCCCTCCTCATTCGTAATTTTCCATATACCATTTGATTCTTGTCTCTTGTTAGCAAATCGGTGGAAGAATTTGGTATTTTTGTCACCCTCCTTCAACCAAATGGCCCGGCTTTTAAGTCTCTAGGAAGACTCTTCAATGGCCAGTAGTTTCTATTTCTTTTTTTCCAACATCCATATCTAAGAGCGCACATCCCATGAGATTTTGTGATCAGTGAATAAACTGGCAATGCATTGAAGTTCCTTATTGATTTCTTGAAGCTCCACTCTGTTAGATCATTTCTTATAGGCTTGCCATTCTTTTAAATTTTTCGAAGCTGAGCCATACTATCTAACAATGATTCAGACTGAGAATGAAAAATATGTGGCACATAAGACAACCAGGAGTTTTGGAAAATATTGTTGAAATCATCATCCTCTAACCAAATCCTATTAAATTTGAAAGGATATTCCTTCCTATGATTCAGATACAACCAATGCAAAGATATAGGTCAGTGATTAGAAATAACACAAGGGAGAATACAAGAAGTGGGGAAACCAATACTTTCAATAAGTATGTCATGCATAATGAAGCGATCTAGTCATTTGGCAATGTACGCTTCCCCGGACCTCCCGTTGTCCCATGTAGGGGCTAAAATAGATGACCAAATATCCACAAAATTATATCGAAGTAGAGCTTCTCTGATGGACCCCCCCACTGGATCAACTTTCCTCCCTTCCCCCCACACTTCATCAGAGCTTAATGATCAATTTAAGTCCCCTGCAATTAGGAGGGATTCTATCTCCATAATCTCTAAGGTTAGGAACTGATTCCAAAAATTAGATATCTCCTTGTATGGAGCATAAAAATTCAGAATATGAATGGGAGAAGCCACGCCCTGGAATATTGCTAGAATCAGAATTCCATCAAGAAATTGAAATGTCCTAGCCGAAATCCAATACGGGTCCCATAGAATAGCCAGCCCCCAGATAGTTCAGATGCTTCCATGGCCGAAATATGCCATGTAGGAAACATGCGTTTGAAGCATCCAATAGTCTCTTGCCATTCATGCATAGTATCTTGTACCATGATAATTTTTGATGTGGAAAAAAGAAACAAATTTTTAAGAGCCAAGAATTTACGAGACACCACGAGACCCCTTATGATCATAGAGAGAATTTTGATCATGAGGTCCTGTCCTTAGGCAAACTTGCTCTAAGAGGCCCGAATCTTGCCAAATCAGATATAGGAATGTCAAAAAGTGTTGATTCCTGTAAATCGATTTTAGATATATCTATTCTGCCCAAAAAATGCTAACTACCCCTATTCTATTTCCATCTGACCGTGATGTTCCTGGCCAAAAAGGGACTGATGACAGGAGAGGATGACTTATTCCGCTTATGAATGGTTAGAGGCTATACATGGAGAGATTCTCTTCACAAAATAAAGTCAAGGTCTATGCCAATGGAATTTGTAGGAGATGAAACAGGTGAGTTTGTCGGAGTGACCGATATCACTAGGGCTTTACCTTTTAATGTCGTCCTATCAGTTTGCATGGCTAGATGAGATGCCGGGGAGGAAGATTTGTCCATGGAGACAGATCTAACCTTGACAGGAGATGAAGATGTGTATGGAATGATAGTAATATTAGGGATAGAATCAAGGGAATTGATTGGATGGCGAATAGGCATAGGAGACTTTATGGCCGACCCCTTTAATGTCGTCCTATCAGTTTGCATGGCTAGACGAGATGCTGGGGAGGAAGATTTGTCCATGGAGACGGATCTAACCTTAACAAGAGATGAGATGTGGATGGAATGATAGTAATATTAGGGATAGAATCGAGGGTAGTGATGAGATGGGGAATAGGCATAGGAGACTTTATGGCCGACCCTAGAGAGGGCTCCGGGGGATGGGGCTGAGAGAACAGATCCTGGGCCCCTGGAATAACCAAATTATCCATAGACAGAGATCTCGAAAAAGTAAGGGGAGCAGATTTCGGGTAATGAGGAGTCATGGATTGTCGATGGGAAGAATCATATGCTAGGTCTCTAGGAATTGAGAAACATTTAGATATAATCAGGGATGTTGATTCGACCTTAGAGGATGATCCTTTAAAAAAGAATGTATCCCCATCTGCTTCATAGGAATCCTTCATGGCACATGTGTGAGGATCAACATGGAACGTTTTCCTGTTTGTCTTCCCAGACGAATGACGAGGGCAATGCCATTTTAGATGACCAGTCTTGTGGCAGTGGGAGCACCGGAAAGGAACTCCCCAGTAGTCAAGTCTTTAGTGAATTGATAATTCACCCCAAACAAGAAAAATATGACCGGGAAAGCCGCCTCTATATTCTTTTTCGATCAAGATCCACGCCACCCGCTTATCCTTGGCACCTAAGCATTTGGGATCTACATATACAAATTTTCCAAGGGCATTTCTAATGTGCTTGTCTAGAGCTCAATGGGAAGGGCAGGTAGCTTAATCCAAATCAGATTATTTTGAGGGGTATTCCGTAAAGGATTGAAACCGATATACCATTTGTGAAGGGCAAAAAATCTTTTTCCGTGCACCCATGGAATAGCCCAGATGGTGTCCAAATATTTTACCTCCAAGAAATGAAAACTGTACCAATCCTTCATTAACTTGACAATAGTTGGGATGTATCCTATCAATGGGAACCATTTAGATCCAAGCCAAACTCTTAACTGGGCATCTTCCATATCAAGAAAATTCCATTTACCTATCAGAGCATGGGATTGAAGACTTGTTATACGATCATCCAGTGAGAGACCATCCAAACAAATAGTCAGTGAAGGGGGAGAAATCTTAGCAGGCTGATGATTGTGTTTGTGTTGCGGACGAATCTGGTCGTCGACTATGAGGCTCTTCTTATGTGGCTGGGGAATCAGATGTTCTACCAAAGTAGATTGCCAGTTAGCTGGCTTAATAGTACCATAGTGGAGAGCCTCTGCCTCCATGGCAGCCCGCACTAAGTCAGACGTGTCTGATTCGACCGAGGATATCTCCATGTCATCCGGATGAAAAGATAGGATTCCACGGGTAGGGCAATGAGACAAATGAGAGAAGGACAAGATTTCGAATCTATCAGTAGGGTAGAGAAAGCACCTTAGGGAGGCCAAACCTGACACTATATAATGTGAAACTGACAATACTCCTAACCCACAATTAAAGGCAGTACAATCTAGATAGATTCTGGTCAGAAAAACTAGAAGAAGGAGCTCCTATAAAGAACCTATGGAATGACAAAGCCTTCAATAGGATGTGACTCTCTGACAAAAATTCAAAAACAGGAACGAAAGGACTGATCGAGGGAGAGGGAAGGATTATCCCGAAATCAATCCGCACGAGGGAGGACACCTCGGAAAGACCAAAGTAGTCCCTAAATTAAAGACAGACAAAATGTAGATATGGGGGATATCCAAAGTGAAACAGTGATGGTGAGTAGTAGGTAGATTAGTAAAAACACATGTACCTTCCATGAACCCCACCTCCCAGGATCCGGGAGGAGAGTAGGCGAAACACGGATGTCGATTTTGAAAAAATCGGCCAAACTCTCGGAAAAAAACTAGAGAAGACGAGAGGATGTAACACGCGAAATAACATTCAAGACCATATGTTAAATGACTGTAAGGCGATAACAAAAGGACGAAATACACCATATTCAAGAATTACATGGTATGATGCAACAACAAAAACAATAGCTACATTTGCACCACCAGTGTCCTATCTTGCAACTAAAGTCCATACACAGTTTTGATATTACACAAAAACTCAAATACCAAGTGGTTCTCTGATATAGTTCCCTCACCACATATGGCAAATCCATTAATAGAAAACTAAAAGGATCATAATCTTTTGAAGAAATAGTTGTATGCCTCGATAATGGAATCAAAAAACTTTGACAATAAGCAAAAGTTCACTAAAATTCACATGTTCATGAGAAAAACAGGAACCGTAAAAACTAACCTGTAAAAAATGAAGAGACCTTGAGAAACGCAATTTTCCATCGAGAAGTAACACCTATAGAACCAAAAACGCATTGATCCAGAACCTCCACGGAATCCAAGGATAGAAAGGGATGAAAGATAAGGGCGGCCAAATAACAGCAGGTTGAGCCAGAGACAATGTAGTACAGAGAGACTGCGTCCCTGACCCTGCGTAGAAGCACGTAGGGTGAAGAGGAAGGGCGGAAGAAACTCGTGAAAAAAAAAATAGCTCCTCCTTATAGTGGACATCAACAGGGAATGGCATACGAGGTGGTCTACATGTTGTTAGCTAGGTGGCGGACTGTAGGCGCAGATGGATCATACTTAGCAAAGTGTCAATATGGGAGAGGAAACGTGTCCTTTGTACATATGCCACCCCAATGGCCAAGATTGGATTTCACGACAGCCCAATCACGATGCATATAGACAATAAATCTTAGAGAGTGTGGAAGAGGCTACAAATGGAAAGAGCATGAGCCAAAAGGAGCAAAAGACAAAAAAACCGGATAGGTGGAGAGCATGAGGTGCAGTAACGTGTCAAAACCAACACAGTTCACCAAGGATTCGTTCTCATGTTGGTCTCCATAGAGGGAAAGAAACAAACAAAAGAGATGCAGTATGGAGGTTACAGGATCTCTGCATCTTGGAAGCTCGGCTTCTCGGGGACCTCTTTGTGAAATTCCCACTCAGTTCTCTTGCCTTGCTACTTCCTTACAATGTTTTGATATGACAATTTTGACCCAAAGTATTAAGGTTTTCTTTATAAAAGTTTAAGTTGAAGGTTATAAAAAGAGTCACAGAGTGTTTTACTTGGTACGGTATTTCTTAAGATTTTTTTTTATATATTAAAAAAAATAATTGTGTGGTTTATTATAAAGAAAAGTTAAGTGATCATTTTTTCATTGATTTGGGAAATTTGTTTTGAAAAGAGAATTTAGGGCTTTGTAAAGTCAGTTTCTATAAAATTATTTGGTTTTTGTCAAGCATGACCATGCTTTAGGTGGAGATTGTGCTTTATGGGGGTGCATATTGAAAATCATATGTTCTTTTTGGGGGCGATATGGAAGATAGCCTCATGCAATTAGGAAATAAACTATAAAATAGAGTAGTGACTGCAATCATGGGTTGCAAAGCGCCACTAAATCATATGAACAAAAGAAATTGAAAAGCAGAGGTAAAGATCATTGCCATGGTTAGAGAGCTTCACACCATATTCAAGGAACTGAGAAGTCTAGTAGAAGATAAAGAAGAAATCAAGGGTGATTGGTGTAGCTTTGATCTACTACCACCTCCTATGTTTACAGGTAAATATTTTGAACAATGGGTTATCAAGATGTTAACTTTTCTTCGAGCTAAAAATTTAATTGAGTACGAATCTAATAACCCATATGATGAAGTATGCGATGCTTTAGCGTTGAATTTTATAAAACGAGTGTTATATGAGAAGTGTTTGTGCAAAGTAGAAAAAGCTACAACTTCCAAGGAAGCATGGAAGTTTCTGAAAGCAGAGTTTGGTGCAAGGGGAAGTGACATGCATCAACAGTTTATGTCACAAACAAAGAAGTTAGTCACAGATCTGAGCATAGATGAGCAAGCCTTTGAGAGGAAAATAGAGCTTGGAAAATCCCACTCAAAAGTGGATGATGGTTGTCAAGACCATAAAATTGAAACCCATTATGTAAGCATGCATATGGATGAAGAAGATGCAACAAAGATTACAGAGAGAGAAGTTGAAGCTTCTGCGTGTGAAGCATAGCAAGAGCATATAAATGCTCAAGGAATCCACTGTAATGTGGATGATGCAGATGATGGTGAATCCCATTGTAATGACATGCATCTAGATGATGACTACAAATTTATATGTGAATTGGTGAATCTAGCTAGAGCTAAAGGATTTGGTGAAGTTGAAACTGTCAATGAAATTGACAATGAGCACATGCATACTAGGATATCTCGCCATAGTGTGGATGAACATTATGTTAATGATATGTGTGGTTTATTTTTTGAAACAGGGATTGATTATCACAATATGGTAAGCACAATGTTTGATGAAGCATTGGAGTTTGAAGCCTTCACTGTAGCAACAAGATATGAAGCAGTTGGAACTACTCATGAAGTAGTATGTCATCTAACAATAGTTGTTGATCAAGAACAAGATAAAGTGATTGAAGAGTTTTTTATGAGAATATCCACTAACCACATAATAGTGGAAGATAGTTTCAGTGAAGTTGAAAAGAAAGAAGAGAAGGAAGAGAAAGAGCAGGAAGCTCTCACTGAAGAGCAAGAAGCTCTCACTAACTGTACAGATTACAGGAAAAAAGAAGCAATACTTGATGATGAAAGTGAAAATAATGATATGGATGTTTCTGAAGACAAAGATGAATGCACTGAAACCATTTTTCAACAATGGATTCAAGAAGAGATAATATTTTTCTGTTAAGAAATATGGCCGAAAGAAAGTCAGCAATATGAACCGCAAGAAGAAGAGCAAATAAGACAGTTTGAAGATGTAATATTATGGAAGTAGTCCATAGTTGAACAAATATTTGAAGAATAAGATGTAGTAGACAAGATCAAATTGTGTTTCAGCACAAATTCAAGAAAAATCAAAGAAAAATTGTGGCAGCACCAAGTAAATAAAGCCTACAACAAGAAATTTCAACAGAGAATGAAGCAATTTCAAGGATATTAAATTTGGAAGAAGAGAAAAATAAAATACAAAATTGTGAAAGTATTGAGTCATTGTAAGCCTAGCTGAGACATAGACCAGCAGGCATGTTTGAGTGATAATCAAGTAAAGTTAAGTTATGTTGATTCATACGATCGTAATTAACGGGGAGTGTTAGAAATTGTAATAACTCCCGCATGTGGACTTGGCTAAACATAGAGAGTCAGTTAACTGAGTGATTGAGTGATTGAATATTTGAGTGTTGAGTCAAGTCATGTGATAGATGGCTATTAGTGTGTGGTTGCATGTGGTTGCATGTCAAGATATTTTAGGCAAGTCGCTAGTTGAAAAAGGATAAATAACCTTCACTAGGTTCATATAAGTATCATGTTTTGTGTGGTCAATAGAAGAGTAGCATCTCATGTTTTATATGTGAATTCATGCTTTATCTCCTCTGCCTTTCCAACAATTTAAGCATTGTCCTCTTGATTCTTGATCCAAATGACACTAGATTCTAGAATCCATTGGTACTGCTTGAAATTGTCCTACTTTGTATTCTCCATCTCCAAACTCAAGGGTAAAGAAAAAGAAAAATAATACATCTGCTACATCCCAAACAAATATCACAACATGCCCATCCCTCCCAATAACATCATCTTCCCAATAATTCGATACAAAGGAAGATTGAAATGAAATTTATATCTTCGAGAGTGAGAAACTTCCAAATACAATTCCCTTACAAATTTTGTTAGGTTTTATGACAATGGCCATGATGGAAGAGAGCTATACGCTATTGTTGTCACTTGCCACATGCAATTACCATGATCGATACTTCAACCTCAATACCAAATAAAAAAAGTTAAATTATCCTCCCTGAATTTTAGTTTATATTCCACCTTTATTATTTTAATATCGATTGGTCTCAAGGGTTTAAGAATGTCATTCCTTCTATTTTTCAACCTAAATAATTTCCTATGTAATGTTTTTAAATAATGTAGGGATTGGATAAGTTCTTTAGTTTTGTACTTTAAACTCTAATCATTTTCTAATGTGTATCATTGTTTCGCCGGTTGATGAGTATGAACTCTACACTGCCGATAAAGAGTAAGTATTTTTTGGAAAAATAGCAATTGGTAGTTTGCATTTGTATAGTAGAAACAAGTTATCATTTTATAACATTGTTGCATTCCACTGCATGGTACGTTTCATAAATTCATATGATAACTTCCATGAGTTTTAAATTTGTATTTTATTTTTAATTTTATTTTAATGTTCAAAGCTAAATCGTCAAATCAATACATTTTTCCATATATTTCAACTTAAAACAAATACAAATACTTTTAAGTTCAAATTTGATCCAAAATATATTGAATTAAATATTAAAGTAAAAGTATTGGGAAGATATTTTATATTTTTCGATGGAATGTTATATATGTTTTTGTTTTTAATATTTTTTTAGCTAAAAAATACCAATCTTAACATATTTTACAACATTAAAATTATGTTTCTAATAATATTTTAGAATTGTGATGAGAGGTTTTTATTTATATTTATATTTTCTAATTATTATTACTTTTTATTGTCTTTCTCTTTTTTTTTTAAATTAAAATTGCTAATATAGTGACTAAAGAATTGAGTTTGGTAAAGTCACAAAATTATTATAAATTTGAAATAGATTTCTAGGAAACAAGGGGAATATAGAGAGGAGCTTTTTACGAAAGGTAAAAGAAGTTGGATTTAGAAAGTCATGAATATTTTGGATTTTCACTTAAATATATACATTGATTTTAGTATAGATGTTGATTCCTAATCTTATTTGATTGATTGCATTGGATGCATTGATTTTAGTGTAGTTGTTGATTTCTAATATGATTTGATTGTTTGCATTAGATGCATTGATTTCAGTGTAGATGTTAACTTCTAATCCTATTTGATTGCTTGATCTAGGTGGATATTGGTAGTTCTATTCCACTTCTATGCCCAACATTGTTTCTTTTTCTTTCCTTAATTGTAGCACAATTTATTATTTTTAGTAGTTTTTTGGGTCCTGAACTTTTAGAGATGTTTTGAGGCCCTAAACAATTTTTTTTTCGAAAAACAGACAAACTCATAGCCTACAACATATGTTTTTAATTGAAAGTTGTAGTCCTCAGATAGATATTTCTAACGAGGTATTGTATGCATCAAACAAAGATCTTATGCCAATGTTACGGCCTTAGGAAGTTGATGTGCCAACTAACCCCAACAGAGTTAACAAACTTTTGGTGTTCCATCTCCTAGAGTTAGGCTTTTGGATGTTTATGGTTTTGTTTTGCTTCTTAATAATAAAAAGGCCTTCAAGCCTCATTGTAACATAGTTCAAAGTCATGTAGTTGCCACATCTCTTCTAAGAAATAAGTTACCATCACCTGAGCTAGTTTATTTCCATTTTGTATGTAAACAATTTTAGTATTTTGTTATTAATGAATTGAAGTTCAATTTTTGTTATAGCTATGTGTTTTGCTTGAATTTGTATTTAATTTTGTTCCTGCATAAATTCAAATCATTGCTTGCATTAGATGCATTGGTTTCAATGTAGATGTTGATTTGTGATTGATGTAGCTAGATGTGTGATGTACATTAATTTCAAGGTAATTAGATGCATTGATTTCAAGATAAGCACCAAAAACATTATTGAGGGTATATTGATTTTTATGTTACAATAATTTAACCATAAATAAAATACTTGAATTTTCATCTTAAATAAAATGTTCACTTACCTAAAATGTCTGCTTCTTGAAACTGTAAACTATTTGTAATTGACTACATTTTTATTATTCATATTTTTCATCATTGAACATTGTTATTCACTTTTCTTTCAAATGATGTAATAAGAAACAACTACCATTGAAACTTGTTTAGGGTTTAACACTCAAGTCACAATGATTAAATTTGGAGAAAGCTATTATTAATATTGGAGAGCAAGGGTACAAAGTTTACTCTAACAGCTTTGTTAAAGATTTGAATTGTCTACAATTTCAACTACCCTTTTCATATGATCAATATGAAAAGATGGAAAAGCTAGTAGGTGTGATAATAAGAATAATAGAATAAAATAGTTTGAGTTTGAGCACAAACAAGCCTATTTGTGATTGACTACATTCTTAACATTCACATTTTTTATCATTCAACACTATTATTTTGTCACTTTGCATTCAAAATTTTTATTTTATCATTTTTCATCATTCAAGTTGTTAAAAAATCTCTATCATATTAACAAACAAAGGTAACCGAGTAAATTTAAAATTAAAATGACCATATATCTTAGACATATTTAGCATTTTACAAAAGATCAACTAATTAAATTATCAACAAATTTTGTGTGACCATGTATAACTAAACCAACATAGATTCATCTTAACTGTGATCTATCAAAAACTAAGAGAGATCAAATATGTCGAATTTTAAATTGGAAAAATAAATAAATAAATACACTTCAAAAAAATTTGATTCGTCTCTACACTTGATATATCCAAAATTAAAAAAAAAAAAAAAAAAAGAAAATCTAAGCTAATAATATAAATAAAATTTCACCATAGTAAATTTTTAATCCATTGAACCTATAAAACCTATGCTTTTTACCTTTAAAATTTTATAAATCAAAAAAACATTTTATTTATGGCCAAATAAATTATTAAAGCAAGTGTAATCACTAAATTCACAAGGGAATTTATTCAAGTGGTATAAAAACACTCGTTAAAAAAAAAAACGGTCAAAAAGAGACTCAATCTAATACAACAATCATTCGAAGAAGAGCCATACACGTATAAAAAAATTGAAAACGTGTTTTAACAACCCGATATACGTGTACAAATTCCCATGCTTATACTTTTCAACTAAGTCTGAAGGAAATGTTTTCAAATAACATTGAGAGGGTTGCAATGGTATTTGTCCAAAATTTGGAAGTCATATATCTCTCCTCAACTTACACATTTACAACATTTTATATGGACAGAATTACCAACAAATATCGACATTCATAGTAAACATATAACTTGGTAAATGTACAGTTAATATAGTCATTGATGTAATAATTTATAATTTAAATGGTTGACAAATATTATCAGGTTACTTTAGTTATATAAGTTTAATAATTATAACAATAGGGTTAATAAAAATTCAAAACTAATATTTAAACTATTTTAAATAGTTTAGAAAACCTAAATTATCACAATTTTTTTATTTATAAAATGTAAATATATTAATAAATTTAATCAAAAAATTTAAGTAAATAATGATAAAGGAAAATATTATTTTCAATTAAATCAATATAAACATATATTTTATATAATAAAAAATTGATGATTTAATACACCAATCATATAAAATATTGCATCATGATCATAAAGATAAGGACTTTTTAAGACAACTCCATATATGTCTGATACCTATAATTTTTAGGAGAAGATGACGAAGGAGATATGATGATGAGGATGGGGCTAGGGTTTCGACCAAAACCTACAGACTGCTCCATGCCTACGACCGCCTGACTATGATGTTGGACTATTCACCCTCCCATACTCTAGCACCATTTAATCTCACTCTGTTGTGGTTTGACGCAGTTACGGTCACTCCTCCTTCCTTACTGCTTGGATTTTTACCCTTACCCTCTTCCTCGACAAACCCCCACCTGTTACTTGTTCAGTACAGTGACATGAAACTTTGGATTCTGAAGGTAGCTGGTGCGGAAATATAGCGAAGGTTATGGAGGACCTAATCGACTACTTGGAAGACCCACTAGCGGATACCTCCATCTGGACTTCTCTCAAGGTTAACCTGGCAAGTAGTTTCCACTACGGTTGCGACTTCACTGACACCGTTGCCTCACTTCCCTCGATCTCAAGGCCCTTGTGCTCGCCGGCTACACTCTCGAAGGCCTCCCCCTCCATCCCTAACCTCATAGCCCAGCCATTGTCCCCTTCTACCCTAAATTTCATGGATCAAATCCTAGATCCCAGTCTGGGCATCTCCTTTGAGGGTATCTCATCCTTCCCTTCCTCCTTCGGCTCCTACGTTCTCTTTGCAATGCCCATCAGTGATCCTGCCACCTCTGATTTAGGGCTACTTGTGCCAGCCTCGTCGACCCCCCCCCGCTTTTGGCAATATCACTAAAATCCCGCCCATCTCGGGGGTTTTTCCCTCTGATCCTCCCTTGGGCATCCCTACACCTGAGACTAAACCTCCCCAAGAAACCCAATAGAACCCCATACTAGATGAAGGAACCCAGAAAGTAAAGAAGCAAAGGGTCCTGACACCAAAAGACTTGGAGGTTTTCTTGAGTTTGGGCGAGGATTTCCAGTGGAGTGAGGCGATGGACACAGTTAAGAGAGTGTTGGTTGGAAAAGTCAGGGTTTGTTTTTACAGCGCTACCAGATTGAAGCAATGGGCCATAGAGGTTTGGGGGCATCATCAAGTTGAACCACCGGTGGTTCATACTTTTGTTAAAGGTTGGTTTGCACTTCGATTTGCCAGGGAAGAGCATACCAACTGGGTACTTTTAGCAGTTTGGCATATTGAACAAGCCTCGATGCTCCTTCGGAGATGGACACCACTTTTTGACCTAGAAAGAGAACAGCTTGGCGCTAGCCCTCTCTGGGTTAAACTTCCCAACCTACCTCTTCAGTTCTAGTCAGAAGACATCTTTAGGTGTATCGAGAACTCTCAAGCAACCTATCTGGAATATGACAAAACCTACCTCTCGACGGGAAGAATGGTGTATGCAAGAATTCTTGTACACATTGACACCAGTGATGGGCTTCAGGAATATATCACAATCCAATTGATGAATTTCTCTCGAAGGCAGAACCTAGACTACGAAGGGGTTCCATTCAAATGTGGAGATGTCATAAGGTTAGCCATCTCTTCAAGGACTCCCCTCTTAACAAAAACAAGGATAGGGGAGAAGCTGGGAGGACAATTCCCCCAAAGACAAACCAGGAACAGGGGGAGCAGCCCCACAACAAGGATGATGGGATTCAAAGTGATCCACCTCAATTGGACATGTATCTCTCACAAGGGACACCAAAGAAATGCAACAGGCCTCTGCTTCGACCTCCCTCTCCTCCTCTCACTAGGGCAAGAGCGGCTATTGGGTCAGTGGTTTCTTTGGGTAAGCGACCAATCTCTCATTCTCCCTCTTGTTATCGTGATATTGATGGGTTAAATGAATTATTGGTTGATTGTTATTTAAAAGGAATTGTAAACCCTACCTCGCAATCCCCTCTGGTCGTCCCCTCTCCCTCATCATTTCTCACCTCCCCTGGAGCCATGCCAACACCCCCTCCCCGACATCACTCCTATTCTTGTAGCTGGTCCTCCTTCCCCATGGGATTGGACCCGATCCAAGGCTAACTAGAGCATAATAACCCAGGATTATGTCGGCCTTGATCCCTCTTTAACCCCCTTTCCTTCCAAGATTCCGTGAGGTCGACCCTCCTCCTTGTCAAAGGCTCAAATTCGAGCCAAAGGAAAAATTGTCGTGGGAAGGCAATCAACCATTCATAGGGCACTTAGAGCTTTGAACCCCTCATCTGATGCCCCCTCATCAAGATTACCTCCTTCAATTGTAGAGGGTTGGCTAGACCCGAAAAAAACTAGCCTTCCGTAGACTGTTTCATACCTCTCCCATTGATGTCATCATTCTCCAAGAAACTCTAGGACCTGCAAACACCATTACTCACCCCCTCGAGGTCATGTTCCTTGGATGGAAATTCATAGGAGTAGATGCTAATGGAAGATCAGGAGGCCTTGCACTGGGATACAACACCCGCACCTTAAATCTCTATAACTGCTAGGAAGGTCTCGGGCACATAGGGGCAGAACTCTTCTCATCTAATTTCGGCTTGGAGTTTTGAGTCATGAATGTTTATGGGCCTTGCCAACACAGGCTTGCCTTCTGGGACCACCTCGTCGACATATAAGTTTTTGAGAATGATTATTTAGTTATGGGAGGGGACTTAAACTTCTCCATAGGACACTCTAAGTCATGGTGGCATCATGCACAACATGACCCGTTATATTCATATTTTGAGAATCTTGTGGACTCCCATAATCTTTTGGACATCCCCTCTGCCAATCTCACACCTACCTGGAGGAACAATAGGGCTAGCGAGGACTGTCTTGCTCGAAGAATTGATCGTTTCCTTATTAAAGAAGGACTTTTGACCTTGGGTCTTCTCCACAAACAATGGGTGGGATTGAGAGGGATCTCTGATCACCTACCTATCTTCATGGAAATTAATAGGGATCAATGAAAGCCCGACGGACCTTACAAGTTCAGCTCTTCTTAGCTAAAGGACCCACATATAATCAGACGATCAAGGAATACTGGACGGCGCATCCACCAGGTGCAGGTGGGAACATAACAAAGGGTTTTGCTCACAACCTCATGAAGCTAAAGAGACTATCAAAAGCCTAGGCACACAACAAGAGAATAAAAGGAAATCAATCTCTATTGAATGCCGAGAAGGAAATCGCTGAGATTGAAGAGGACCTGGCAGGGTCATACAGAGTAAACAATCAGAGAAATAGACTCACAGAGCTATATACCACTATAAGGAAAATTCTTAAGGATCGTGAGGAAGTTTGGTGACTAAGAAGTAGGGCAACCTAGCTACTCGAGGGTGATGACAATACAAAGTTCTATTACAAGTTTGCAAATGGAAAGAAAACCATCAACATCATTTGGCAACTCTCGAACGAGCAAGGCCACATTGTCAATTGTTTCTCGTAGTTGGCTTCCTTAGGAAACTGACACTTTAAACAGACCTATAGGGCCCCCCCTGATGCTAATCTAGCCGAAATTATATAAGTAGCTCAATTATTCCCTTGATTTGTGGATCAAGAGGCAGGCATGGAACTAAAAAAGGAGATTGCTATTGGGGAATTAGAAGCCACGATCAAATGGTTTAAAAAGGAAAAAAGCCCATGATCAGAAAGCTGGGCAATTGAGCTTTACTCAGCTTCTTTTGATACTCTCGGGGAGGACCTTCTAAACACCATTGAACACTCCAGAACTAGTGGAAATATTCATGAATCTTTCACCTCCACTTTCATTGCTCTAATTCCAAAATCCGACAACCCTTCCACCTTTGATGACTACAAACCTATATCTTTATATAATTGCATCTACAAGATCGTGGCAAAGATTATTGCAAATCGAATGTAGCCCATTTTATCCAAGTACATTTCGCCAGAGAAATTTTCCTTTCTACAAGATCGACAAATTCACGAAGCAGTGGGAACTGCCCAGGAGGTGCTATACTCTCTACACTCCAAGAAATCAAAGGTGTGATCCTAAAGGTAGACCTCACAAAAGCTTTTTATAGAGAAAATTGGTTATATATTAGAATGCTATTAACCCACCTAGGATTCCCCTTTGATTTAATTAAATGGATCATGAGCTGCATCACTAACATACCCTTCAGTGTGTTGATCAACGGGGCAGCGTCCCCTTTTTTTTATTCTGAAAAAGGTCTTCGACAAGGGTGCCTCCTATTCCCTTTGTTGTTCCTACTGATAATGGAAGGTCTCATCAGGCTGGTCAAAGAAGAATTCAGAAGAGGCAGACTAAAGGGAATAAAAATCACAGATGATTACATCTTGACCCATCTATTATTTGTGGACGATGTTCTTCTTTTCCTTAATGGAAGCATTGGAGACTTAACAAACATGAAGAACACAATTGCATTATTCGAGATTGCCATGGGTATGATTGCCAATTGGAACAGATCAACCCTCACAGAGACTGGATGTTCCCCCCATGAAATCCATTATGCGCTGCAAAGATTCCAATACACTCTTCTCAGGTTGGAGGATGGTCTTAGATATCTGGGATACAAGCTGAAACCTCTTGGGTACAAGATTGAAAATTGGACTTGGCTAATATCCAAAATGGAGAAAAGACTAAACATTTGGTACAACAAATACCTTTCCAGGGAAAGCAGACTCACGCTCATTAAAGTTGTCCTGGAGGCCACCCTGGTTTACTGGATGTCACTGGCTTGGATTCCCTAGGGTATTCTATCCAGAATTCAAGCCTTATGCTGTAGATTCCTTTGGAAAGGAAAACAAACAGGAAGAATCTTCGCATGGGTAAAGTGGGAGGCCCTAAATTTGCCCAAGAAATGTGGCAAATGGGACATAAAGAAATTAGAAGATTTCTCCTCAGCTTTGGTGGCAAAAGTAGGATGGAATCTTCTTACAACAAACAGCTTACGGACTAGGGTGGCCTTTTCAAAATATGTTGCCGCTTCAAACCTAATGGATTGGATAAATCAACTGCAGAGATTACAATCAGGGGTCTCAATTATATGGAAGGTGATAACAAATTCACTTGACATCATGAGGGATGACATTACATGGAAAATTCAGTCTGAAATGAAAGTAAGGATTGGTTAGGATCCTTGGATTGGATGTGGAAATTTAAATAGGCTGTCAGACGACCTCCAATCTTTCCTTAGGGAAAACAACATTACCCACATTAGTCATATAGCAAATGTGGAGTGCTCCACCCCTTTTCACCAAGCTTGGAAATTGGCCCAGAGATTAAACATCCCCCATCAATGGACTCAACAATGGAATACCTTCATCAAGGCCCCATTGAGGCACATATCAGGGTTGGTGAGGATGAAGATGAAGTTGTTTGGGCACTCTCAAAAGTAGGAAGATACACACCAAAGGAGGGATATCTAGTACTAGTTGATGATCGTCGCCCACAAGTCCTAGAATCATGGTGGAAGCATCTTTGGAAGCTAAAATCCCCCCGCAAGAGCAAACTTCTCATGTGGACCATTCTAAAGAACAAAATCCCCACTACAGATAATCTACTTAAGCGAGCTCATCATGGCCCCTTCTGGTGTCACCTATGTAAATGCAACAATGAATCTGCCACTCATCTTCTTGTTGAATGTTTAGCTTCCTGAGAACTTTGGCATTCGATCTCATCAGTGATTTCTTTCCCACAAAGATGGCATAGCGCTTCTGTAAAGGAAGCTTGGTCGAATTGGTGGACAAGCGCCTGCCCACAAAAACTCAGAAATATGCCTTTACTTATATGTTGGGAACCGTGGATAGCCCGTAACAACCTCATCTTCCGAAACTCCCTGCCACACTGGCCTCCATTACTTCTCGTATCATCTCTGGCTATTCCACAATACCTAATGACGAGGAAAAAACCCAAACCAGAACCATCATTCCTGAATCCATAGACCATTCAAAGCCATGGGCTTATTTTGATGGGTCTACCCAGGAGGACGGATGCGGGGGAGGAGTCATACTTAACCTCTCTTTCTCTCATTCCCTCCATATACATATGGGTTTAGGGGGAGGTACTAATAATTTTGCAGAGCTATCCTCTACAAAATTCCTCATTCAACATGCTTTTCAAATCCAATGCCGAGATCTTCAACTCTTTGGTGACTCAAAAATTGTTTGTGATTGGATAACAAAAAATCTAGATGCTCAACATACACTGTGTTACACATTCTGGAAGAGGCCCACCGTCTGATTACTGCTTTTCACTCATTTACATGTCATCACATTTTCAGGGAGCGAAATGTAAATGCTGACAGATTATCCAAAGAATCTACGCATAGGCCATTCGACACTTGGATGATCTAGGAACACAGAGAGAGAAGTTTCCACCAGTACTACCACTGGCCTTTTATGGACATAGATGCTACAACAAGCTCTCAGGGAACTTAGATCATGGTTTTTTGTTTACCACGTGTAAACATCCATATGTTTATTTATTTTTACAGTGTTTCAACAAGAACTATGGACAGGTTATATAACTACCAGTCATTCTATGTTATTTTTCTTTTTGACAAAAACAATATGATGATCATTTCAGAAAAGGATGCCTCCCTTTGTGGATGAAAGGCATCAAATTTTTGGATTTCTTTTTGACACAGGCATTGCCTCATACAACATATGCCTCCCTTTGTGGATGAAAGGCATCAAATTTTTGGATTTCTTTTTGACACAGGCATTGCCTCATACAACATATGCTTATGCATATACAGCATATAATTTTTATATATCAATCAAAATTACATTTTTTCCAAAGGGGAAAAAATTGATAATTTTTTTTGCTTTTAAATAGTTTAGAAAACCTAAATTATCACAAATTTTTATTTATAATATGTAAATATATTAATAAATTTAATTAAAAAAAAAGGAGTAAATAGTGAGAAGGGAAAATATTATTTCAATTAAATCAATAGAAACATAATATTTATTAATAATAAAAATAATAATAATATTTATAATAATATAAAAAAATTGATTTTTTTTTAATTATAACACATTTTTTTAAATAGTGGTAAAATCTGTCATAAGTGAGTTTTTAAATTAGCAGTGGGGATTACCATCATTAATTTGCAGGTTTACCTATCAATGTTATTCAATAAAAACCATACCACCTAAAATTAATTAATACTTGCTCATCCTTAAAAGGGTAAGCTTTTGCTCATGCATTTACCTCTCTATATTCTATTACTAACCTATTTCTTTATCTCCCAAGAAGACAAACCCTAAACCAAACAAAACCAATTTTAGAACATACTTCTGTACTAATGTTTACAAATACAACTATAATCATAAATGTTATGTTTTAAAATTTCACAGCCAAATAAATTGTCCATAAAATCTTCAAATCTTCCCAAAAAACATTGTTTACAACTATAATCATAAATGCTATGTTTTAAAATTTTACAGTCAAATAAATTGTCCATAAAATCGATTGGGTATTAATTTTGAACATATGAGCAGCACCATTTTTTCAACTTTTTACTCTATTTGTCTTTTGTAAGATTTTTTGGAAAAAAAACTTTTCTGACTGGTTTTTCCGGTCTAATTTCTTTAAAATTCAGTTGGAATTTATTGTTATTGAAATCATAAGGTTAATGGGTAACACTTGCATAATCGAGGTGCCCTAAATGATTTTCAAGGTACTGAATCCATATATAAAATCAAAAAAACAGTTTAATAACACAAATCAAGATTTCAACTCAATTTTTTCTACGCCGAACTGAAAACAACTCCATTTACCCAAACTATCAACCAAATTTTGATGTAAATTTTCATAATAAAATAAGTATCTTCAAAACTTAAATGTATTCTCCTTAATCCGTCCCAAGTTTATGGACTTTACCTGTCATGCTTTTCAGATGGCTTACTATTTCCGGTACGTTGGAGTTCTCCGGTATTACTTTACACTAATGAGTGATTTTTTCTCTCTATCAGTTGGGTGTTGACCTTTCTTCTGTTCATGTATCTCTGGGTGAAGACCATTAACATGCTGAATCTCTGAGGTTGTGTCAGCTAAACATGTGAGTTGCTGCATTTCCTGAATTTAACTTCATTAATAAACCGTAGAACCTATGGATTATAAGTAACTAAACTGGACATAATTAATGTTAATTTTAAGAAAATAATAAAAATAATATAATGTTCATTTAAAAAAAAATAACTGGTTTCAAATAAAAATAATATAATTTAAAGCAGACAAACACCAAATTTAGTTTCAATAACCAATTTATTTGTAAATAAAGCTAAAGAGTTGTTTTTTGACATTTTTAGAAATTATTTTGATGGGTTTTTCCGATCTAACTTCTCTAAAATCCGGCAGGAATTTATTGAAATTACAAGTTTGATGTGTCAGTTTGCACAATCAAAGTGCTCTAGAGGTTTTTGAGAATGCTCAATCCATATTTACAGTCAAAAAACCAATTTAAATAACCCAAATCAAAATTTAACATCAAAATTTTAACACCAATAAATAAAAAAAAATCACACTAAACACAATTCCTAAAATTTCTAAATTTGATATAAATCACATTAAACACAATTCCTAAATATAATATCAAATTGAAACATAAAAAATCAAAACTTAAATATATTCTTCCCAATCCATACAATCGGGTTAACCAAGTACCTGTCACGCTTTACACACAACTTACCATTTCCAGGATGATGGTCTGGTACCTGTCAACGTCAAACTGATTAGAGCACGCATTCATCATTTTCGCCTTTCCGCCTGGCCACTGTTTCAAACAACCATTCATTACTTATCCCTTTATCAAGTACTTCGCTTTCTTTGTAAATACGAGAGTAGCTCTAATTTTGCTTCAAAATAGTAGAAATTTCAATAAGAATTTGATTAAAATTTGGAGAAATTTTGGAAAATTTAGGTTACTGCCCGTCTTGCATCATTCGGGTGGTTGGAATACATGCGTGTCCATTGTTTCATCTTGTGAAGCATATGTAGTATGCAGTCTTCAATACCGAGTTCTTTTCAATCTTTGAAATCTATGGCTGATAGAGAGATAAATCCACTATGTAAGAGTCAAAAGTGATTCGTATTACGCATATGTCTTATTTTTTCATATGATCTCTTATGTTGTTGTGATCAATATGACTGAAGAACCTACGCAGCTGCGGAGCGGTTAGCCAATCAATATGACTGAAGCAGAAGAACCTACGCAGCTGCGGAGCGGTTGGCCAATGCGTCGGAGCCATGGGTTAAATTTGAGGGGTATTTGGTTGTATTTTTCTTAAAAATTCATAATTTTAAAAGCTTTAGTTTAATGGAGTTGTTTTTGTTTTCTGGAAGTTATGGAAATTCGGGCCATAAATATAGGGATTTCTGTAAATCCAAGTAAAAATTGTCAAATTTCATACTTTTAAGTGCATCACATGTTTTTGATGGTGCTGAATTTCTGATCACTTTTGACAGTCCAACAAATTCCTCAACCCCATAAACAACCCCATTTTAAAACTTATAATCTATATAATATTATTAACATTTACTTAATTTCTAAAATAATCATTTTAATAAATAAATTAAAAATTTACTTATATTATATTATAATATATAAATACATCACACTTTGTGTCATACACCATTCAACCAGCCATAACCACAGTATAAGCTTATTCATATTGCCTTTGGATTTGTTACAAACTTTTCAGCTCCATCCTCATTCACCTCATGCAATTCTTCACAAAGCACGTTTAAATATAAAGCCTCAAGTTGCTTAAAAGTTGAAACTCATACATTATATTTTAATTTCTTTAAAAGTTGAAACTCATACATTATATTTTAATTTCTTTGTGTCAACCGGAACATTCAACCAACTATAACCACAAAATAAGTATAAGCTTATTCATATTGGATGGTCCTTTGATTTGTTACAAAATTTCAGCTTCATCTTCATTTACCTCTTGCAATCCTTCACAAAGCACATTTAAATCTAAAGCTTAAAGTTGGAAGTTTAAAAAAAGCTAAGTTTTAGTTTTTATAAAATGTATCTATTTATTTTTTTGTAAAATGAAAATTTTAATATGGGAATTTCAAATATATAGTTACTAAAGGTATGATTCATTTAATACATTTATATTTGAATGCAAATATGATTGAGTTTGGGCTTTTCAAATGTTTGATGAAAATTTTAATATGGGAATTTCAAATATATAGTTACTAAAGGTATGATTCATTTAATACATTTATATTTGAATGCAAATATGATTGAGTTTGGGCTTTTCAAATGTTTGATGCTAGAGTTCCTTATTTTTTGCTTGTCAAAAGATTATGAATTTCATTAAAATGCATTTCCTGTATATTATTATTTTATGAAATGTTTCAAAGTCGAGATCCTTTTCAAAATACATTATAGTTAACTGGTTTGATCAAACCACTTGAAAACTTTTAGAAAATGATTCAACATGATTTTAAGAAAATGAAATTGCATAAATAATGACTTTATATAATTTCACCAGATAGAAATGAACATGGTTGAATATGTTTGATTTTTTGAAATAATATTAAACATATAAATGCGAGATATTACTTAGTTAAAGATATGTGATTGGACAAGCTAGAGACTAAAATATTTTTTAATAAAATCGAACACAATACTTATATTAACAAAAAAATTCTTTTATATTTAAAAAGAGAAATTAACAAAAATATATTAAATGATGGGTAAAATTTAAATATTAAATATCAAGAGAAAGACAATTTTAAAAAGAATCTACCATAAAGTATTTACTTGATAAATAAAAGTGCCAATCAAATTTATGTTCTACTTTAAATCTAAAATGTTTAAACTCTTATAAACACCAATCCTTAATAAAAGTCAAGACACTTACCCCCAAACATTAATACACATCACAGGAATAACAATTAACAACATAAATTTTAAATAGAGAATCTATTTAAAATCTTTGGAAACTTGTTCATTGCCACTTTGTAAATTTTAGATATGTTCTATGTTTAAAGCAATTTATTTCAATTTTCACAGTTAGCTCAATAACTTTTCCACATTAGCAATTGCTTTTCATGACCATTTTCAATCTTTTCTTGCTACTATAAATGTTTATAAATTAAATCTTCCATGGTTGTTTCATGAATCTTCACATAGAAGGTAGTTCGAGATTCACTAAAGGAGATTTCATATAAGCAGTTCACTTTTCGACTTAAAGCATCCACAACCTTGTTTTGTTATCCCTTCAAATGTATGATTTCAAAGTCAAATTCGCTTAGGAAATCAGCCCAATGAGCTTGCCTAGCATTTAAAGTGGGTTGTTTGAAGTAGCTTGTCAAACTATGATGATCTGTTAATAGCAGAAATCTCTTGCCTAACAAATAGTTTCACCACATTTTCAAGGCATGTATTTCTACAGTTAATTCCAAATCATACGTGGACTTTTTATCTTCATATGCTTTAAGCTTCCTTGACTCATACGCTAAAACCCTACCTTCTTTCATTAATATGCCTCCTAGACCTTCTTTTCTAGCATTTGTACGGACTACATATTCTTTGTTAGGATCAACAATACTCAAAATGGGGGCGGTGGTGAATAGATGTTCAAGCTGATCAAAGCTCCTTTGGAAATCAGGAGTTCATGTAAAGGCCTTTCCTTTATTTTTTAGAGAGGTAATAGGGTATTCCACCCTAGAAAAACCTTCTACAAATCGCATATAATATCTAGCTAGGCCTATGAATGATATTATGTCACCCACATATTTCGGTACCGTCCACTCCATGATAATTCTTATTTTCTCTGGATCAACTATGATCCCATCCTTGGTGATGATATGTCCCAATGGATTTATTCCTTAAAGATGTTACACTTGTTGTACTTGGCGTACAACTTGTGTTCACGTAGGATCTGAAGAAAAATCTAAAGATGTTCCTTATGTTCTTACATGCTTCTGGAGTAAATCAGTATGTCATCAATGAAGATTAGCAAAACAATCTCTTAAGTATTGATGAAATATGTTATTCATGAGACACATGAAAGTTGGAGGGGAATTAGTTAGCCAAAAGGGTAGGACCACGAACTCATAATGTCCATACAGAGTTCTGAATGTTGTTTTTGCTATATCTACCTCCTTTATTCGGATATGATGATAGCCTGATCGGAGGTTAATTTTAGAGAAAACAGTTGCACCCTTTACCTAATCAAATAAATCATCTATACGAGGCAAGGGGGTATTTATTCTTGATAGTCAGTTTATTTAACTAAAGATAACCCATGCACATTCGTAATCTTCCATCTTTCTTCTTGACGAAAAGTATTGGAGCTCCCCAAGGGGATACACTCAGCCGCATATAATTTTTATCTAACAACTCTTGTAGTTGCATATTTAGTTCTATTAGTTCAGGGATACTCATATAGTAAGGGGCTCTGGAAACTAGGGTAGGCCCCAAATTAACTCAATGGTAAAATATATGTCCCGTTTTGGGTGTAGGCCTAGAATTTCTTCAAGAAAAACATCTGAAAAACATTGTATTACTGGTATATTTTCTAAGGCAATAGATTTCTCTTTAGAGTCAGCATAACCCACTTGTATGGAATAAATATGAAAACCATTCCTGATGCATTTTTCTATTTGGGAAGTTGTTATAGGTCTTATTTGCAAAGGTTTCTAAATACCTTGCACCTCTTGTCTTTCCCCTTGCTCATTTCGGAAATTAATGGTTTTGGTATTGCAGTTAATAGGGGACAAACATTTTCTAGAAAATCCATGCCTATAAGGACATCATATGACCGTAAGGGTAACACGTTCAAATCTATCATAATAGACTGGTTAGCTAATTCTATAGGACAGTTATTGACTTTTGCCAAAACTCTTTTGTTGGCTCTTGTGGCTAGTTGTACTAGCCCTAGATTTTTAAACTTTACTACTTGCAACTTACGTTGTTCCATAATGTTGTGACTAACATAAATTAGTGTAGCCCCAGGATCAATCAAAATAGATATAGTTTGATCAAAAATTTTACCATCAAATTTGATCATTGTTGGTTGAAATTTTGCCTGATGATCTTCCAGAGTGCAATTGATTTTAGGGAGGCTTAGTGTTATTTCCCCTACAGTGGAGGCTTCTTGTATTTGTGAAATATGGTCATCTCCCTTGCGGTGTGGGAACTTCTTGACATAATGCGGGCCTTCGCATCCCCAAAACTATACAGAAGGTCTAGCAGTTAATTTTGCTTCAGTTCTACTAGATTGCTCATTAGTTCTAGCTTTGCCTGGTACTTTGAATCTGGGTTGGTTTTTGTTAAAATTTCAATTGGTTTGACCCTTGTATGGTATTTTGTTTCCTGGGCCCTTATTCCCTTTGTGACTGGGAATAAATTTACTTCCCTTTTTATTAGTCCATCTCTTACTCATGTCTCCCTTTGGCTTGTTCTATTGATAGCAGATGTGGGCCTTACGAATAACTTCGTCAATTGTGTTTAGATTTTGAAATTCTAGGTGTTCCTTCATGAACTGAGGTAGACTATTGATGAACCTCTGCACCTTTGCTTTTTCTTCGTGAATGTAAGGAACATATCGAAGTAATGACGTGAACTTTGATATGAGCTTGTCCATAGACATTTTCCTAGCCAAAGATCATGAAATTCTTTTGATTTTTCAACCTAAAATTTCTCTGTTAGATATCTTTCTTTAAAATATTTTGAAAATATTTCTCAAGTTATACTTTGTTCATTCACTACTCAAATAGTATTTAACTCTTCCTACCATAGTGTGGCCTTTCCTTTCAACTGAAAAATAGCCAGGCGAGCCTTCAGATTATGGTCATATTCATATAGCTTGAAATATTTGTTCATATTTATGAGCCATGCTTCAGTCACTTCTTCCTATTCACCATCGAAAAGAGGAGGCTTTATTTTTCAAAATTCCCCTTGAAGTTCCACTTCTGCTTTTTCTGTGCCCTATGATTAAACACATTATCTGATTCTTCTTCAATGTTTTCCTCACCACCCTTAGTTTCTACATCCTCTATCTGAAACTCTTGTTCTTTTGTCATATTTCTATGTTTGAGACTAAGTACCGGTAGCCGATTATTATGTCTATAGGATGGACTCTTCATAACTTTTTCTTGTTCTAGCATTAACCTTTCATTCTCTACCCATAATCAGGTCATTTCATCCTTTAACTCTTGCATTGTTGCCATAATCTTTGGGTTAGTATTCTGCGGCTCATCTCCCAACTATACCCAAACCTCAGGATTTCCTTCCTAAAATGTCGTAGGCCCTGTCCCTATTATGGATCTGGGTGGTAAATGCCTTGTTCTTCTCATACTGACTGTTTCCTAATTTCCTACGTGCATATCACCAAATTTGTTATTTGTCTATTCCAGAGGTCTCAGCTTGGTAACCTGGGTGCTCTGATACCATATGTCATGAATCCATTTATTTAATTATATATATATATATATAAAAGCTTTGTTATTTCTTACCATATGTTATTGTAAAGTAAATATATACATTCACCATTTATATTGAATATTAAATGTTCATATATCATTTGAAACCTTTATGTTAAAGTTATAACATTGACACAATTATATTGATGTTTATCACATGGATGTAATCCTTACTTTAGTACCATCCCTTTTATCAAAGTTTTTCTAAGATTACATCAATGATCTACATACACTTTCGTGAATTGTTTGTACCACAGATTTACAATTTTCATAAGTATACTTAGTATCACCCCGTCCTATCAACCAAGGTTGAGGGTTTACAAGTTATTTCATTTAAACTTTAACTTAATACTAGATACATCACTTGTTGCCATTTGGCCTCATTAATCACTAAATTTACTCTGGCTGTTGTGACGTCCTAGGGGGGGATTGTCTGGCTTGTTATGTTCTTCAATGTTGTAGAGCACTTCTAGAGTTCTGGGATTTCGGACACTATCCACAGTCATCAGGCCTTGGGCTCGATCTGACGGTTGATATCATTCCCAACTTCTTATGCTTCTGAAAGTTTGGTATTTCGGGGTCATTATTTCTCTCCTCCGATGGTGTTCATCGTTATGCTCCAACAGAGAGTTTTGGTGTGCCCATACTGCTAATCCTTGGTCAGGTTTTTGAGTGGTTGGATGCCAAGGCTCTCCTTCCTTGTCATGGTGATCTATACTCCTATCTCGCCATTTATCAGGTGACTTCTCATTTAGTGAAAACAACAGTCTTGTGAGCCCTTCAAAGGTGAAGGTCTCTAATTACATTATTACTTCAGTTGTTTGCATGCTTGTGGTTTTATGTAAATGGAAAATAACCCATGTTCCCTCCTGGTTGGGAGGTATTGGTTTGCAGGTGGAGCAGGATCCTAAGCCAAGGGTGGATGGAGCTCTTACCCATCTTGTTGAACTTGAAGCTAGAAGCTCAGTCCCTTATCTGGGTATTTAATCTAGTTCAGAGTTTACTGTGGATGGATTTCACTCTTTTTGAGATTTGTAATAGTTTTAATCATAAGGTATGGTTCTGATTCCTTTAATTCATTGGGTTTACCCAACTGAGATAGTGTATGTATTTTGGTTTTCTATGTGGATGAGACAAGGTTGAGGCTGGCTAGTTTTTGTTCGAGACTGACCCGACTTTTCCGGCCAAACTCCACAGCCAGACTATGCACTGCTTCATAATTTACATACTTGGACTTTTAAATATGATGATTGTTAGTTTCAAACCCTCTGAGGAATTTATCAGTTAATATAGCATTAATCTTTTGTTTTCTCAAACTGTAATGTTATTACTCATCTTGTTTGCCTATTGTGGCTATAGGTAATATGAAATGCCTCGATTTATCTTGGTGAATATCTAAGGTGATTATGAAGCTCGACACTGGGGATGTTTCATATATTTAGATTATTGAATAGTAGCTCTGAGGACTTAGAATACTTCCCAGATTAAACTATATGGGATAAATATGAGTTTGTAATGTGTCTTTATGCTAAAATTATTCTTAGAGTTCTTACTTGTGTTTTGGTGTTCTACTGATATATAGAGTTTCCTATTGTCCGAGCTTTTTCCCCGTTTTATTCCGAAATTGCTATATTATAAGTTATAGGAAGATTAATTTTGGAATTATCATAAGCTTGATATGCCAAGATCTTAATTCTAGTATCGATTTCATCATTAATACCAGCAAGATAATTAAAGATTATTAATACTTGTTCTTTTTCCACCTAACATTTCTGATATCGAATTTTTTAATATCATTGTCTGAAACTCTTCCTTTTATTCTATATCTAATTCAGAATTTGACATTAAATATTCTGCTTGTCTGTCATTAGAGACATGTCTTTATATGTTTAGTCTACTAGTTCTCAAACTATTTATCCTTTTCTGTAGTATATTACATGGTTATGTATATTTAACTTCTACTTAGTTTTTTTATACTTTCTTCATAATATTTTTAAACATAGCAATACTTTCATAGGATGCATCCTTATTCTTGTAGATTTATCTATAAGATAATTTTCCTATCTATTTTACACCGTTCTTCTAGACTTGTCCTGCAGCTCAAACTTGCTACGCAATAAAATGCCTCCCAACCTTGAGACTACTCTCGCAGTAGTCACCCCCCGAGTTGTTCCTGTACCTAGCAATGTTTCTCACTATCTCTTGGATGAGATCTGTAATACCTCTGATGGCTATCTGGTCCAAACTAGACGTAGCATCAGAACTCTGTCTGACTCGTCAACACATATTATTTCCTCTTTCTTACTCTCCTGATCTCAGATACCCCTATCCTCTTGATCCTTATTTGAGTAAATATTAAA
>APFE031504608.1:0-14027 GCA_000404065.3 Pinus taeda | reverse complement strand
GGTTCCTTTGGTTGGACTTCATGTTTAATAACATCTTTCACCTCTCTAAACACCACATCTCGGCTGTACACAACCTTCCTTGTTACTGGGCTCCAAAGCTTATAACCCTTCAAACCATCCTTATACTCAATAATGATGCACTTTTTAGATTTACTATCCAACATTGTTCTTTTCTCCTTTGGAACATGTACATATGCATCACGTCCAAATACTCTCAGATGTGAAAGAGAGGGTTTCTTACCAGTCCATACCTCTTCTGGAGTCTTATCCTCCAACGCTGATGAAGGTGATCTGTTGACCAGGTAACATGCTGTCTCCACTGCCTCTGCCCAGAATTCTTGTCCTAACCCGGCACCACTGAGCATGCTTCTTGCCCTTTCCATCAATGTCTTGTTCATTATTTTTGCAACTACATTTTGATTAGGTGTGTATGGAGTAGTCTTCTGCTGTGCTATACCACACTTCTTATAGAATTCTTCAAATTCTTTGCTGCAAAACTCCCCACCGTTATTTGTCATCAACACCTTTATCTTATTCTCTGTCTGTTTTTCCACCAGAGCCTTAAATGATTTAAACTTGTCAAAGACTTCAGATTTCTTCTTAAGGAACTATATCCATGTATTCCTTGAGAAGTCATATATAAATGATACATAGTACATAGAATTACCTAGTGATGGAACCTTCACAGGTCCAAACACATCACTGTGCACAAGTTCTAATATATGTTTCGCCCTCTTACCACTAGAGGGGAAACTCACCTGATTATGCTTCCCATAAACACAATTTTCACAGAAATCAAAATCCAGAGAGATATCACTCATACCTTCTACCATACCTTTACCATGAAGTATTCAAAGGCCCTTCTCTCAAATATGTCTAAGCCTTTGATGCCACAACATGGTCTTCTCTCCAAAGACCACTAGATTTTCTGCTCCACTTTTAGGAACCATAGAACTGTTGCACCCATCAATAACATTGCTACCTTGTAGCTTGTACAGAGTTCCAATCCTAACTCCCTGCATCAATACTAGTGCTCCTCGAACCATTTTGCAGGTATCCTTCTCGAACACTATTTTTACACCTGCATCATCCAGCTTGCTTACGGAAATCAATTTTCTAGCCAATGTAGGAATATGCAAAACACCCGGAAGTGTTCTAACCCTTCCACCTTGAAACTTCAACTTTAATTTTCCATGACCAACGATTCTAGCCTTCCTTTCATCACCCAAGAAGATATCACCACCATCATGTTTCTCATACTCACAGAACCACTGTCTATGGAGAGTGAAGTGAAAGGATGCACCTGAGTCAATCAACCATGCCTCATGATCTACATGTGTACTTGAAGAAGCGAAGTACACATCCCCACCTTCATCTGAGGCGGTTTTCGCCTTTGCAGGAGGAGCATCATTAGATCCCTTTCCTTTGTCAGGAGATTTAGATTTACAATCCCTTTTGTAGTGCCATTCCTTTCCACATTTCCAGCACACCATCTTTACAACTTTTTATGGAGATTTAGATCTCCCTCTCGATTTAGATCTCCCACTCAATGACTTATTTTTGTTTCTATTCTGGGACCTTCCTCGTACAGAAAAGTCATCACCATTCTGGCTCTCCATATTTTTCCGTCTCATCTCCTCCGTCAACAAGGATGATACTATTTCATCAAACTGCAAGGAAGTTGCATTGCTACCTATTGCAATAACTAGACTATCCCACGAATCAAGTAGATAACACAACAAATTGATGCAATTATCTTCATCTGAAATTTTAATATCAATAGATAATAACTGACTTACCATGGTATTAAATGCATTTAGATGTTCTGTCACCAAGTCTCCATCTTTCATCCTCAGGTTATACAACTTTTTCCGTAGGAACAGTTTATTCACCAGAGATTTATATTGGTACAAAGTCCCTAACTTGTCCCATAAAGCCTTCGTCGCAGGTTCTCTTGATACATTTAGCAACATTGAATCTGAGACACTCAATCATATTGTGCTCTTAGCCTTTCGAGCCAACTTCTTCCATTCTTCATCGGACACTCTCGTTGGTTTAGTATCTGGATCTACCACAACTTACTGATCTTTATCGACCAACAGATCCTCCATCTTGAGTTTTCATAACTCAAAACTCTGACCATTAAATTTCTCGATCTCTATCTTTCCACTGCTTGCCATCTTCTTTCACCACCAGAATCAATCTTGCAGGTCTCCCACTGAACAGGGTCTACCACAGGCTCGAGCAAAACCCCTCAGCAACAAAGGCGTCCCCTTGAAGCCAAAATAGCTCTCATACCAAATGTAGGTTTTAACCCCGTACAAAATTACCTGCATACTAATTCTAAAACACAAAATAAACAACGCGAGAGCATAACACATAAAACACATATACACAAATATTTTCCCCTGGATCCCAAAACTGGGACTACCAACTTGACTTTTCATGCCGAAGCATCTAATACCATGGACTGAAAAACCATCACGTCCAAAACCATAGACTGAAAACCATCGCGTCCAAAACCATAGACTGAAAACCATCACGTCCAAAACCATGTGTGAAAATCATGCACAAAACCATAGGTAGGTCTGCCCAAGCTAATATAGGGTCCAAAAACAAAATTTTTTGGGGCACTTCGCTAGACCCCATAGAGTGGGGTTACTTGCACCCCTCAAACCCCCTATGACCCCCTCGCTATGCAATCGACGCAATGAAGGGGGGGCTTCGCCCCCCTTCTAACCCCCCAATTAAATACATCGGGTTTTATCTGGAGCGTGTGAAGGAAAATTTCATGGAAGTGAAGAAAAGCTTTACTGATGCCTCTACCTTAGGAAGTTAGGACAAACTGCCTGCAGAGGTTGACCCCTCTGTGCTTACCACCTTCTTGGAGACTTGTATGAAACTATTGCTTGATAGAAAGGCTATGAAAGGGCTACAAGAGTTTATAAAAAAATGTGCCATTAAGGATAATAATTCTAACGGACCCCACGTAGTTAGAAATATCAGTAAGCATAAGGCAAGAATAGGGCACAAGATGAGGCTTACCGCACAAATAGGAGACTATGAGATGGACCACTTTATTTTGATTTTGGGTTCTGACACAAACGTATTGCCTAAAAAAACTTGGGAGATAATGGGGAGACCTACACTACAGTGGTCTTCGATTCAACTGAGGATGGTGAACCGGTAGAAGATTATCCCTATCAGATGATTGCAGGGAGTTACTGTAGATATAGAAGGTGCGAGTACGCTAGTTGATTTTGAAGTAATAGAGATTATTGATGATAGAAATCCATACCCCGTGCTCTTGGGAATTGATTGGGCTATCAACATGAATGGGGCCATCAATTTGAAGAGGAGGACATGTCATTTGAAAGGAAATCACTCCACTTTGTAGTACCATTGGACCCTGCAAAAGGACCACGCTATACTGAACTAGTTTGCGACTATGAGGAGAGTGATGATGATTTGGATCAGATCTATAAAATAACAGCGGAGACCAAGACTGGGTTAATCCGATAGCTAATGGAAAAATTGCATGGGACCATGAAAGTTCTTGTACCTCGAAGTTAGACGAAGAGTTGGAACATTGGAAAAATTGGTTGCACGAAGTATCCACACTGCGCTGCAATATGATGACTAAATCACTACATTGTGTGTTGTCAGAGGTAAGAAATTTACCTTATTACCATGGTCTAACTAACGTAGATAAATTTTTGGATGCTTTTGAAAGAGAAGTTCCATAGGATTACCACTTTCAGATGTTGGACTGGGCACTGCGCACTATGCCCACTCGATGGTGGGTTACTCACAAAGACAACTTTGATGAGTGGCGCGATTACGGAAGGATGATTAGAACACAATTTGGTCATCATAAAGTACGGGTAACTGAGAAGTATGATGGGAGGAATGATCCGCATGATTATTTGGCCAAATGGACTAAGGTATATGGAATGGAGCTGCAGCCAGAATGGGTGCATTTATTCTATCACACTCTAGACATATTCCATATGAATTGGTATTTGGAAACGGAGCTCTACCATGGCACTTTGGACTGGGATGTCTTAAGAGAAGTGTTCATGAGGACATCCATCTTTGAAGACGGGTTCAAAAGAATTAATGAGGCACTGCAAGAGGTTAGGGCAATGATCTTCTGAATCCCGCAGGATCCTTTGGAATTGGTTCAACCAGATTGGAGCGCCCAGCTGCGCCATGCACTGGAATGCTATAATATGATTGTTGAAGTGGAGGATGAGGATCCAAGGAATATCAATATCCCAAAAGTAGAAGGCCACTGTGAGGTTGAAGGTCCATAGATAGAGAACCCGAATATCACCGCACTGCTGAAGACTAGGCAATAAACGTTAGTGCTGAATAGGAACCTAAATTCGTGAAAATCAGAGATTATTGGGATGATGACATAGTGGATAAAGTTGTTGAGTTACTCTGTGGGTACCAGGATTTGTTTCCTACAATTTTTTCGGACTTGAAAGACATCATAGGCAATTTGGAAGTGATGAAAATAACTCTGAAACCAAATGTGAAGCCTGTTAAGCAGAGGCCATATCGCCTTAATCCAAAATACAAGGAAAAGGTCTTGTTGGAGTTGGAAAAGATGTGGGAGGATAGGAAGCCTACTCATTTATTGATGGTTTCTCTGGATACCATCAGATCAAGATCACACCAGAAGACCAGAGTAAAACAACCTTTGTGACAAAATGGGGGTGTTTTCATTACACAGTGATGCCCTTCGGACTCAAGAATGCACCAACAATATTCTCTCACGTAGTCATCGTGGCATTCAAAGAATTTATTCACAAATTCTTGGAGATATATTTTGATGACTTGACAGTGTTTAGGCTAGTAAAGTGCCACATAGCCATTTTGCGGTTAATGTTGGATACGGGACGAACGTATCAGATCATGCTAAACCTGAAGAAGTGCTTGTTTTGTGTCCCCTTTGGGATTTTGCTGGGTCATGTCATATGAAAGCAAGGACACATGGTGGACACTGCCAAAATCATGGTAATAATCAATTTGGAAGCCCTAAGGAGTCTCGAAAAGCTACGCGCAATGCTGGGCCATACTGGGTGTTATCGAAAGTTCATCAAGGCATATGTTTAGATTACTGCAACTACGGAGAAGTTGCTAAAGAAGGATGCTACATTCTATTGGGATGAAGAATGTCTACGTAGTCTGGATGTCTTGAAGGAAAAAATGGTCACCACATTGATATTGGTCTTCCCAGATTGGAAGAAGGAATTCCATGTGCATGTTCATGCCTCATGTATTGCATTGGGAGTAGTACTAACATAGGCGGTGAAGGGGAGATGGATCATCCTATAGCATTTGCGAGCAAAAATTTGACAAAGGCTGAAAAGCATTATTTGACAACAGAGTGTGAAGGATTGGCTATTGTGTACGCACTCTAAAAATTCAGACACTACCTATTGGGCAGACATTTCAAGATGTACAGAGACCATTATGTATTGAAGTATCTAGTCAATAAGCTTGTGTTGGGGGGGGGGGGATATGCACATGGCTGTTGTTATAACAAGAATATGATTTTGAGGTAATTGTGAAACTAGGAAGGTTGAATGTAGGACCTGGCTATCTGTCGCGCATTGAGACAGGAGAGGAGCCTACTAATTTGGAGGAAGGACTGCTTGACGTGTAGCTCTTTGTGGTGTTCATAGAGACCAACCACTTTTCTGATATTATCCATTTTTTAGCCACAGGGATAGCTCCAGAAGGCTACACCAGTCAACACAAGAAAGAATTGGTAGTACGTGCGATTGATTTCTCAGTAATTTCTAGACATTTGTATAAAATGGGATCGAATGAGATACTTTGATGGTATGTGCCCAATTTCAAAAGAAAGAGCATCGTTGTAGAGGCTCATGGGGGAGCTACATGAGGGCATTATACAGAAAAAGCAACAATGTAGAAGGTTTTGTGTGCTGGGCTATGGTGGCCGATGCCACAAAAAGATTATAAAGAATATTGTAGGGCAGGTGATTCATGCCAAAGAACCGGCAAACCATCGTGGAGGGATGAGCTGCCTCTAAATATGTAGGTGTCATTAAAACCATTCGAGAAATGGGCCATTGATTTTGTAGGACTGATTCAGCCACCAGGAAAGAAAATAGGTGCACGATATATCATCACCACGACCAAATATCTGGCCAGATGGGTGGAGACACAACAAGTGAAGGACTGTATAGGGGCAACACCAAAAAAGTTTTTGTTTGAATATTTGTTGACTAGGTTCGGTTTCTTGAAGGTATTGATGAGTTACCACGGTACACATTTTCTCAAGGAAACGATCAGCGCACTGACAGAAGAGTTCTAGGTTTATCATCAGAAAAGTACACCATATCATCCTCAGGCCAATGGAATAGTTGAGGCTTTCAATAAGATATTGGAAAATGCGATGAAAAAGATTTGCAACGCACAACAGAATGATTGAGATATGCGTGTACCGACAGTATTATGGGCATATAAGACTACTTGCAAAACGATAACCGGTCAAACGCATTTCCAATTGGTTTATGGTGTAGAAGTTGCAATTCCTATGGAATATATTGTGCCTAGTCTACACACATTGGCTTTCACAGGAATGGTGGACCACGGAGCCTTAGAAGAACAACTCGTGCAGCTAATGGAACTTGAAGAAGATAGGTTTTTGGATGGATTCCATCAAAAGGTTAAAAGAACGCGAAAAAGCTTGGCATGGTCAACACATCAAACTGTGCACCTTCGAGGTAAATGACTTGGTTTTATTATATGACAGTAAGTTCGCTAAGTTTCCAGGAAAGTTTCAGATGCAATGGCTGGGGCCATATGTCGTCAAAGGAATTACAAATGTGGCACAGTTCAACTTGCAAAGTTGAATGGAGAACCATTTCCGGGAAGGGTAAATGGAAGCCGATTGAAGCCATACACAGGGCATCTGGCTCAATGACTACATGATGGCAGGACAGTCTTAGCACTCTAGGGAGCTGCAAGGGAGCGCAGGACTATAAAATACAATTCCCAGTTGGTGGAACTATGTGACAAAGGGGCTGCGCGAAAAAATGTGATGTCTTAGTATCAGAAGGTACACGAAGGGAGCTGCGATATGAGGGGAGATACCGTGCAACATAGCTAGAAAATGACTGTTACAGTCACTATTCATGATTTGACTACCAAGAGACGGTTAAAAGGAGTGGGGAGGTGGCATTTAAGTCTGAAATATTTGAAGATCTACTGCCAAATCAGCTTTTATGGACGGATTTTTGAGGGAACAGTCAAATTTGAATTCAAATTCACCTATAAATTATGTGTGACCATCCAACAAAGAAAACTTTACATCCTTAGAATTTTTGAGCTGTGTTGTCTATCATTTATGAATCCTCAGTTTTTCACAAATTTGGTCTCAAGCTTTGTGTTTGATACTTTATCTAAGGATACCTAGTAGTTTATTCTCAACATTATGTCCAAACCAGGTGAGACTACAAGCACCAGAGAAAGAGTGGCCTCTGAAGGAGCGGCTCTAGAAATTGTAAGCATGGAGGCTCCAGCTCCTGTGCCTATGGAACCAAGGTTGCCTAGGCTGAAGCCTACACCAGTGTGTGAAAACCCAAAGCCAAAGAAAGAAAAGTAGAAGTGGCCAATTCTAGTGCACGAGTCACCGAGAAATCACTCTCCTACCCAGGCCTAGAACAAAGATAAGCGGCTAGTGAAGGATAAGGAGAAGGTCATAGCTTTAGAGGCCAAAGAGGGCGCGAAGGATATACATGTTGAGGGCATGGAGCCCATCTCCCAGATGATGGATTATATCCCTTCGCACAAGGGAAAGGTGAAGGTCACTAAGGACCCAAACGTGGAGAAAGTCCTCATTAATATGCCCATGCTACCAAAAATCATCACCTTTGAAGACCTGTGGCTAGCGTGGATTCCCAATTTAAAAGTGGAAGGTTGGGATTTGGTAGGCCATGAGAGGTTCCCCCACCTCGTGACAGAGAACTACATGAAGTGGGCATATTATAAAGAATCAGGTGTCACTGCATTAGAGCCAGTGGAGTGTATTCGTGAAGTAAAACAATCAAGGTCATTCAACCTGCTGTGGGTGCCCCACTATCACCGCTCCAACCTCAATATCACCTTCATAAAGAAACTGCTAACTCTGGTGCATGATGGGTGTTTATGGCTGAGCATGCCTATCCTCATCATGGACATGCTGATCCATCGGATCATGCTCCTACCACACTCAGACTTGAATCCGGCCAAGGAGTTTGGTGGAAAGACCAGTGAATGCGACTTGGCAGAAAATATGAAGAATAAATTTGACCTGCTCAAGAAGCCGCGTGAGTACTCCATCACGTCCATCACCGAACTCATGGTACAAATAGCTATGTAGATCTTATCTGGTAAATTAATGAGGAAATTCCATGTAGAAAGGGTTCCGACGCCCGTAATCCCATTAGCTACACAATGCGCAGAGGGCGTGCAATTTAATTGGTTGCAATTTAATTGTGTGGTTACTAATTTCCATTGTGTTAGTCGCTTGGGAGCTGTCGGAGGATAGTCAATTTCCTCCCTTGGAGTAAGGATTACTAGAGGCTGCCCAGTTTGCCTCCCTATGGGCCATGAAGGACTCCACCCAGGTCATGGAGACAAAAAATTTCTGGGTTCTTATGGAGGTGAGCATTTTCATGGCCATTAACTAGCCACCATGGTTGTCCCCAACTATGTATGATCGGTTGTCAAAGTACGCAGAGTTTAAGGCAGATTTTCACCACGTGTATATCAGGGCACAGAAGGATCCACAACAAAAATGGTTTGATCCACCCTATCTTGCCATGGATGATGCCATCCAGGAAGTCATCAAGCATTGGCCAGCAAATTGGCACTCTCCATCCGATATGGCCATAGGTACTAGCAAAGGCACGAGGAGTTTTGCGGAGAAGAAGAAGAAGGAGGCAGCAAAGCAGGCGATTTAGCAGTTGGCCGAGAAATGAAGGAAGGAGGCTGGGGAGAAGGTCCGACTGGAAAAGGAGCATGCTACAAAGCAACAAGCTAAACAGGAACAATGTGAATCCAAGCGAAGTGGTAAATCTCCTTCGCCCCAAACCAAGGAAGAAGAATAGTCAGAGTAGGGCGGTGGTAGTGATGAAGGACAAAGCACCCCATTCTAGGTGAAGAGGTACAAGGAACAACAAAAGGAGGGTCCCCGGAAGAATTCAAAAGCAATGAATCCACCGTTCGATCCCAATATGCTCATAGAAGACAATCTCGATGAGATCAAAGATAAAGTGCATGACACCACAGTGGAATTATTGAAACAATTCAAACAAAAGCACCTACAGTCTCTAGGCACTCTTCAGAAGGATCGCCGTGACCTACAGATCGAGACCATTAGGATCCATGTGAGTGCATGGGAAGTGAGCACCGCATAGATGAGTCTGACACTAGGGACCAGTCAAGCTACCAAGGTGGCTAGGTTAGTGGATCTCTGAGCAATTGTGCTACCAGTAGGGTCCTTGCGCATGGAATCAGTCGATGACAAGGTCATCGTGAGTACTCTGAATAACATCGGCCTCAACCTCACAGCGCTCCCTAATGAATATCTTCACATGCTGTAGAGAGATGTGACAGTGGAGTTACGAGCTTAGGAGCACCACACTATTGGCCTAATAAGTGAATATCGAGTGAAAAATGAGCAAATGTTCACCAAAACAATGAAGGCCCATAAGGCAAAAAGAGACGATGCAGGCGCAGAGCGCCCAGTAGTGGTCATGGTTGCAGAGGCTTATAGGATAGTTTCAGAGTTGCACATAGCTGAGGAAGTGCTACTTGAGGCCAAGATCAATAAAATTGCAATGGGTGTCTGCGATGCTAAGGCAGAGGTGGCTCGCATTCAACTCGAGCTCAACATGAAAATCACAGAGCTGGAGCTCAAGTCACAGCCTTCAACCCTGCCAGAAGTTAGATAACAATGCGAAGCTTCCGTTAAGGATGCAATAGCCACTGTGGATGTTGCGGTTGTGGACTACACAATGTTTTTTGAGCAGGCCATGGAAGTAGTGATGACCCTGCAGGAAGATACCAACCTGCATAGATTAAAAACGAAGACCTGCGAGCTTCATAAGCAGTACGATGAAGTGTGGGTGACGATGTGCTTAGTGGCTATAACACAATGCCTCGCCAAGTTGTGGGAGGGGAAGCAACTCCTTACACAAGTGGAAGCAGCACAAAAAAAAGACACAGCCCTTAAGGTGCGGTTGGATCCTTGGTTAGAAGAAGCCTACTAAGTCTCCAACAACATACAGGAAAAGTTGGTGAATCTGCAACTTACACAACAGAAGATCAAGTAGGATAGAGAAGGACCAACCACAGAACATCTAGTCAAACATGTGAAGCAGGCAGCCACGCATAGTGTGGTTGAAATAGCAGCAAGTGAAGGTGGAGTTGGGGGATCTTCGCAACAAGATCTCTATGCCAACTGAGTGACTTGAGGTCGAGTCACAAGCTTTTTGTTAGGGGCATGTTTAGATGGGCTCCCCTGGGTCAGTTTTGGGGCAAAAGCCTAAGTTTTGGGGAAAAATCCCAAGTTTCGATGTAAAAATATGTAAAGTCTCTACAAATTATGGTCACAGAGCGTGTGGCTAGTTAAGAGTAAAAAAGGGTTTTACCCTTCTTTTATGTAACTAGATTCGGCTTTTGAAGATCTACCCATGGTTCACAGACCATGGGATTGTATAAATAGGTGTGCCTTAGAGAGTCTAAGAAAAGTAAGAAGAAGTATATGGGTATGAGCGAAGAAGTCTAGTGCAAAGGAAGAAGTCTTAAGAGGAGGGAAAGGCTCTACAGCTGAGTGTGCATAGGCCTAGAGTAGTGTCTGCAGCTGAGTGCGCAAACCCATGCAGCTGAGTGTGCATGAAATTTTTGAGTCTATAAACCTTTGTTGAATATTAACAAAGAAGTTTGTTACAAGAATTCCCATGTTTAGTACATTTACTTTTGTTATATATGAATGTGCTATATACTGCAATGAATGATGGTTTTATAAAATGAAGATGTATTGATGTGCAACTTCACTTAATCCTTATTGTTATCTGAACACGATTAATGATAAGTTATTACATGAAGATCATAACGATTTCTGTTAAAGTTATCGCACACTTAGGTAATTCTGAGTAACTACTGATCTAAGGGTAATCTAAATCACATGTAAGTAGCTAATTCACCTATTCAGGGTCTACAAAAGCCAATTGTAGATCTTCGCAGAGGTCTAGAGGCTAATTGAAGGAAGTTACAACAATAGGCTACAGGAGCATAGAGGTCTGTGTGAAGGTAGATCTAGGTCACCAAAATGATATCACACTAATTGCTGGGTGCGAAAACTTGGTTCTAGCATCTCCCCATACTACTTTGGGTGAGACTTCAGTGTGTGCACCATGGATTAATGCTGAAAGGGCTAGTAGTGTAGGGATTTGTTTGGCTCAACTAACTCTGAACCTGGGTCAAGACCCCCTAAGCCAAAATATATCTATTGGCATAAAATATACATATAAGAAGCATAATAGGGACATGAATATCAATAAAATCATATCCATATACACCACATATAATCCATCATAATACTCATAGAAATACAAGGAGATATCTCCTTTTGTTAATGATGAAAAATCCAAACTCGGAATGGGACCTCCACAATCCGCCTGACTGTAGAATGGCTAAGACAAATCTTTCTTGATTCATTCACCCTCATGCCATATTCCAAGCATGAATGTGAGATCTCATAGAACACATCAATCAAAAATCATCCAGGGCTTCCAAAGGCCATCCACCTCAACCCGTCAAACAATGATTCCACCTCATGGTTGGACATCACAAAACCATCATCAGATTGGTCTCCATCCAAGCCTTCTAGGGCTTCTAGAGTGTTTGTTCCAACTTAGCTGCCAGGACTAGTAACTCAACCCATGGTTTTCATTGGGCTCTAGAGCGTTTGTACAACCAAGTCTTCTAGGACTAGTAACTCAACCCACAAAAGCTATCAGGGTTTTAGAGCATTTGTCTAACCAAGGGTTCTAGGACTAGTAACTCAACCCACCAAGGGCTTCCAGATCATTTTTCCAACTAAGGCTTCAAGGACTAATAACACAACCCAAGTTGTTACAGGGCTTCCAAAGCATTTTTCAAACCAAGGCTTCTAAGACTAGTAACTCAACCCAAGCCATTACAGGGCTTCCATAGCATTTGTCCAACCAAGGCTTCTAGGAACTAATGACTCAGCCGAAGCTAAGGAAACATGAAAAGCAACCAAAACAAGACAAGGACAGGTAGTCCTCCATGCCAATGACAAATCATGACAAAGAATCCACATGCATGTGCCATGCATGCCAAAAATAGTGAGGAAAAGATACATGCAACTCTACACTTGTAATAAAAACCCGTTGTAGTTGCTGATATTGATGCCCTCTTGCACTTTCTTTCTCTTCCTTTTCCTTCTTACTCCAAAACTCCAAGTATGCATGTGGTGAAGTAAAATTATAAGTGCGAACACGAATGAATTCCTCTAGCCTGATAATGGGTCTAGCCACAACAAATACATTCTATGGAAGTTTTCCTTAGGTTAGAATCCATTAATAGGGCCTAGCTCTTAGTTTCTTATCCTACTTGATGATGTCCTAGCTTGCTCCCTACAACAATCTCCCATTTCCTTCTTCAAGCTCCTGAAACAAGTAAACAACAACAACGCACAAACATAACAATAGACAACTTGCAATCCAACCTACTTAATGAGTCAAGAAGCATTAAGACATGAATATGCAATATTACAAAACATGTAGGAAATCAATCAATAGTTGCATATATTAATATCAAAGAGAGATTACAACCATTTGTCTTGACGTCGCAGTCTTCCTCTGACAAGACCAAGTTCCCACACACTTCAACTAGCACTTCATGATGGCTTCAAACAAAAATAGTTTAAAGACTCTTCCCTTTAGGCTTCACTCCAAACCAAACACACTTCTCCCTCACACAACTAGATGGCTACAACTAGTAATAGCTTGCTTGTCTTGTATATTTACACTTAGCCAAAACTCTCTCTGATTTTCACACTAGTCACTAGTTTGTGCTTGGGAAGAAGTGAGGTTTATATAGGAAATATGGATGGGAGATGCATCCTCTTCTCATGGGAGAAGGACTTATCTTTTGAGGTAGTTCCATCATTATAGTGGAAAGGATCCCGAACTATCATCCTCAACCCCATGCGGCCAAACCATTTACCAAACTTCCGTTACGAAGCTTCTAGAGATGGAAGCTTCAACTCTAATTTAAAAAACTTCATAACAGGACTGGTGCGACTGGAACACAGCTCACTTGTACTAATCAACGTGGGGAATAGTGGTAATATCTGCATATTGATGCGGGGAAGACAAAGGTCATTGGCACCAGTCTTGTAAATTGGGCAAAATAGAAGTTTCAGGGGAAATGGTGCAAAAGGGAAATGATCTTCTCATAAAGAGGGAAATAATGGGAGTTTCTCCATGAAGCCAAATCATGTGGGGTTCACTATAGAGGTCCTCTAGGATCGAGGAACATGGAGTATAGGGACTGTTACATAGTATTTTGTCATCGTCCCTATTACCCCTTCTCCCATACATTGGAGGACCTATTCCGGGACCTATGAGAAGTGACATGACTTGAAAACACCTGCTTTGTATCCCTTAAAGTATGTACTCTATATGCCCTGAAGACACCTTCTGCAAAATACCCAAAAATGTAGCCCTTTCTCCATTGGTACTGTTCCACAGTGTATTTCTCGCGCCAATGGGGTAAATCCTCCAAAGAGGGCGCGCCAGCTGGCACTCTGTCTCAGAGTCGCACTAGCGCCAACCCAGTTGGGTAAAGCTTTTAACCATCAAACTTCCGAAGGTTCTTTCCACCTTATCCATAAGCTAATTCCAGTTTGAATTGGTTTAGTTGGGCTTCGTATCTCCCAAGGAGGGAAGTAGTTCTCCACCTCTCATGGA
>APFE031504607.1:72084-99100 GCA_000404065.3 Pinus taeda | reverse complement strand
AATCAGGCGATGTCTTTCCATGTTCGACTCCAAAACATTTTTCACATGGATCGACTTGTACTCTGAGTGAAGATTGGTTGAGTTTGAAGACCCCGAATCTAGTTTCATCCTTCCAGGCTGTGATATATTCAGGAATATAAAAACATCTAGTCTACATCATTGCCGATTAGATATCCAAATCAAAGGATGATGTGTCCATATCATCAGTCTGTCACACAGACGATCGTCTGTCCTATGTACATGAAAATGAGTTTATAAAGCTGAGCATGGGAATGCCCGCCTCAGCCAGATCATGAAAAAATGTTGTCAAATAATGTATTGTATTGTATCTTATTACAGGTCGCCTCCCAACTCAGAAAAACTTCAGATCCTCATAGTAAAGCATTTCACCCGACATAAAAAACGATTAATGACCTCATGCTTTAGGGGCAATTGTTATAGAAATTTTTGGGCACTTCAACCCCAATCAAAAATGTCCATAAACTGAGGGCTCTTGAGTCCCTAAAAGAGTTGCTTCACTGCCTAAAGGAACAAGGTCAACTGATTACATCATCTCCCAGAAGTTCTCCACTGAAAACTGCTCATAAATGGTCAAAACTGGACCATACTGAAAGCTCCATGCAGGGGGTGCGATGCATATCACCTTCCAATGTACAGGGTGTGATGGAATACTGTTTTCTCCTCTGTAGGGTGCACATGGTCAGGAATGGACAAATGGCAGGGACCAAAATGCGAGGTGGAAGATCATGGAATCTTCCAGAAGCTTCCCCTCTAACACTTGCCACTCCATTTTCGACTAGGGATGAGTAAGAGATCTTCATTCTCCAATTGGAAGCAGGAAATATCAGAGAGAAGACACTAATCAAGATCCAAAAAGATGACTCACCTCTCTGTAATCATCTATATATGGATCCCTCTTCACAGAGATCTAGAGGGTGGAATTTTGTAACTTATAGAGAAGTGATGTTGGTATTTTGGTGTACATTCACAGTGTTGGGTGATTTTGCTTTGCTTGAGGTGAAAGAAGGGCTTCTTAGCTGGAGGATGATGCTGGGTTAGAGCTGCTCATGGTTGTAGTCCTCTTGCTACTTTTTATCTGAATAAATCTATTCTTGTTTCCTTCCATATTCTGGTGTATTTGTTTATATATGCTTGTATATGGTTAATGTACATCTGATCCTGCATTATTTATGAATTTTGATCCTTGTTTCTTGCATAGTAGTATGTTGTTGTGATTCTACAGGTCCTTTTGAAGCTGAGTAGACAAAGAGCGAGCGGCAAAACTCTATCAAGAAGGAGAGGGAATCGAGCGCAAGACTCAGGTTGGCCCTCTTGGTTCTCCTCTCATCTATTTTCATAAAAGGAATCAATAGTAGACTTTGATTGTTTGTTTCTAAGATAGCCACCCATCTTAGTGGGAATAGCAGCATCCGTGTGGACACTATTCCCGTATAACACACTCTGACCCCTACTCCTGAAGTAGGAGGGCCTTCTCAGTCTGGCTTGGAGTTGACATATGAAGTTACATACAAACTAATCCAGGCACTTTGACCTATAACCCATTTGTTCATGAAGGCTATAAGATTAATTCATTAGCGCAAAATCTCCCACATTTTCTGAAGAAGAAAGAAAAAATCATACAAGTATATTAGTTTCTACAATGGAAGACTTGGTTTTTTCCATTCTTGAAGAGTTAGTAGAATTTACAGAAATTCAGTGCATCAAGATCAACTTCCACCCATTAACGAAGGGTACAAGGAAGACTTGTTCTTTCTGATGAAACTTTTGACGGTTTAGAGGGTGAAGGATAAGACTCCTTAGATTCTGAAAACAAAGATGAGCACATAGATGAAGACATGGCCGACCAAGATTTGGATTGGATGGCCCAAGGTCCTCTCATTCTTCTATACATTCTCCATAAGATGCTTAGACAGCTGGAAAAGTTGTTATCAAAGTTCAATCCAGACAAGAAGACAAAGGTAGAAGATCACATCGATGACTTCTACATGCATCTATGGATGTTGGAGGTAAGGTACAATGATGTTTCTTGCATAATTTTTCCTTATATATTAGAAGGTAGAGCAACAACATGGTACCATAGTCTGCCTGTCAATTCAGTCCAAAGTTGGAGGGAATTCAAGAAGTTATTTCTAGATAAATTCATCGATGATAAAACTCCTACCATGTTACTGAAAGAGCTCAGAAATGTAAAATGGGGGAAAGGAGAAAGTGAAAGACATTAATAATAGGTTCAACTATATATTGAGTAAGTTTTCACTGGGCACACAACCACATGATTCAATTATTATCGATTATTATCCAGTTTCCTTGCCTGCTAACATTTCCCAAATTTTTAAAAGAGCTATAAGGGAAAACTGGCATTAAAATTTGCAAAAGTGATCGCCATCGAGAAGGACTTGTGTGATATCAAATTCATTGATGACAATTATGAATCAAAGTACTCCAAAGAAACTAGTTGGAAGTTCCTGCCTTCTTCTGGTAAGGCTAAAGAAAAGGAATCATTAGATATTGAAAGATTGACCAGGATGGTGAAAATTCTTACTAATGAAGTTTTGGAGCTAAAGAAGAGGTCAAGTGAGACTTCTACTAGCACCAAGCCTCCCAAGTCATTCCCTTTTCGAAGGAATAATAATAGCAACAATAATCAACCCACCAAGTCTGCCTAGAGCTCAAATGTTGTGATGAATATAGAAATTATCAACATGGATAATTATTGTTATATTCACCAGCAATATCATTCAGAAAAGACATGCCCATTATGGAGCCACAACATGAATGCTTTGTTCGCACACATTGTGGATTCCTTACTAGCAGACGAGTAGGCAGAACATACAAAATAAATAGACAAACCTGCAGTGGCTGAAGAAAGCAAAGGTATTGGACATGCAGTGAATGAATTTGGATATATCTATAACACTGACAAGAATAATGTTGAATAACCACCACAAAGTGGATCCCCTCTGAAGAAAAATGATCAATATAGTTTGATGAATAAAGGGCCCATTTCTGATCAGGAGGTGATGAGACGGAAATTGGGGTAACAATTGCTAGGAAGGATCTCACCACTGTTGGCTTTGTGGGGCCTGACCCAGGTTCAACATTAGTTAGCTAAACAAATCCCTACACTACTGGCCCTTTCAGCATCAGCTCACGAAGCGCGGACCGAAGTCTCACCCAAAGCAATATGGGGGGATTCTGGAACCAAGTTTCTGCACCCTGAGATGGTCATGATGTTGGTTTATTACCTCTATCCCTACTTTCATGATGGTCGTTAAGCCTTAGGGCTCTACCAGTCTACCCTTAATTTTTCCCTTTAGTACCTCTATGAAGGTGTACGATCGACCTTCGTGTAGCCCTAACCTGTGATCTAGGTACTTTCGCGCAGCTATGACAACGTATTGTATAGGTTCCCAAGTTATCTTAAGTGTTTTACTTATCTTACTAATCAATCACACTTAGCACCGTGTAAACTAATATCCTTACTTGCATTCAATTAACCAATGCAATCACATATATTCACGCATCACATAAACATTGTAAACTAAACCCAAAACACAACATAATTAGATGCATTAACAAGAACCAAATGCACAGTAATTGCAGAATACTTCTCTTTATTGATATCTTTAAGTTAATACAGACTCTATCCACCTTGTGCACATAGCTACAGGGGTTCGCACACTCAGCTGTGGACTTCTACCCCAGGCCTTTGTGCACTCAGCTATAGAGCCTCTACCTAAGCTAAGACCCGAAACACTTAGACTTCCCTCCCAAAATCCAATTCTTCACTCTTCATTACTTAGAGATTACTTACTTAGCTCCTTTTTATACAATCCCATGGTCTGCAGACCATGGGTGGATCTTTACAGCTGAATTTACACTTTACAAAATAAGGGCGGACAAACCTTTATGGCTCTTGACACCTTCGTGCTCGGTGACCACAAAATGCAGAGACTTTACAACTTTATTACAAAATTATCCTAAAACATGGGCTTTTAGCCCCAAAACTTCTCTTGGGGGAAATCATTCCCAATAGGGCCCCAACACAAACATGGCGACTCACCCTCAAGTCACTCTATGGGTGTAGAGATCTTGGCACGAAGACCTCCCAGCTTGACCTATATGACAGCAACCTCAACAGTGCACTATGTAGCCGCTTGCTTTACTTCGTAAACCAATTGCTCTATCATTGGTCCTAAATTGTCAGCCTGAAGCTTCTGCTGAGTTGCTTGTAGATTAGAAATCTTTCCTTTAATAGAGGCTGTGACTGAAGAGGCTTCATCCAACCAGGTCTTCAAGCACACCTTCAACACTACCTCTTTGTGTTGCGTTGCGTCTACATGTTCTTTCAATGTTTTGGCCTCCTGCAGCTTTGCCAATATCTATGTGAGAGCGACGATGTGTGTTGTACCATTTACTTTGTCGTAGCACTGCTGCAGTTCTCGTGCCTCTATCTCCAATCGTTGTACATGAGGATACTCTTGCAGGTTCGTCAGGACCTCAAACAACTGTTCAAAAAGTCATGTGCAATCTGCTACTGCACTATCTATTGATGCTATCACCTCTGTGACAACGGTTACACACTGCTCCTTTACTTCCAGCAGAGTTGAAGGTTGGGCCTTGAACTGTAAATCTGCAACCTGTAGGTTCAGCTCCAGTTGAACCTTAGCCAACTCTGTGCAAGCATCACGCATGTAGGTTTTAACCCCGTACAGAAATTACCTGCATACGAATTCTAAATCACGGGAAAATTAAAAATGCGCGAGCATAACACATAAAACACATATACACAGAGATTTCCCACTGGATCTCAAAACCGAGACTACCAGCTTGATTTTTCATTATATTCCTTTCAATGTTATAATACATATTTATACATGCCGAAGCATCCAATCCATGGACCGAAAAACCATCGCGTCCAAAACCATGGACGAAACCATAGTAGGTTCGCCCAACCTAATATAGGGTCCAAAAAAAATTTCTCGGGCGCTGCCCTGAACCGTAGAGGGGGCTACCCGCCCCCTCAAACCCCCGGCAGGGGGGGCTGCCGCCCCCTGTGACCCCCCGCTGCGCAATCGCGCAACGAAGGGGGCTCCGCCCCCCTCTAACCCCCCCGGTTCACTACGTAGGTTAGTCGTGGAAAGAATATAACACAACCCAACAAACTCCTATAGCAAGCTTGCGAACGCGCACCTCGACCGGTTCTCCCTCGGGAATGGACAACTCTAGGACCATTAGCTGAACCTTAGCTAACTCTGTGCAAGCATCACGCACTCCTGTAGCAAGCTTGTGAACACACACCTCGACCGGTTCTCCCTTAGGAATGGACAACTCTGGGACCATTCAGCATGCCTCCTCCATGACCTGAACTATGTGTCTATTTTAGTTGGTTACCTTGGTCACGACAATGAGGGTAGAGTCTCACTGTAGGGCTAGCTACACATTATTGATCTGTTGTTCACTGATCACCTGCACATCGCAGTATTCACAGGCCCTTAGCTCCACGATTAGTCTATCTTATAGTAGGTGGAGCCCCTCACTAGGGAGCTCTGCCAAGTTCAACCCCACTCCCTTGAGGGTGCTGACAGTGGGCCTGTCAGCTTCATTTTCTGTGGTCAATGCTCCATCTAGTAGCATTATCACTTGGAAGTCCTTCGCACACAACATCTTAGCAACTTCTGAAATACTGATAGTGAGGCTGGTGGACACCGTGCCAACCTGTGATGCGCAGATCTCCAACTCACGCAGACCTGTCTAGATGGCCCCTAGTAGTTACTGTTGCTACTGCTCGAACTACTACAAGACCTCTGCAGTGATATCCCACACCGTGTCTCTAATGTCCTTCAAGTCTCCCTCTGTGAGAGTGATTGGGTCCAACGACGCCTTACTAGCCTTGGATTTCTTCAACGGCCCCACTTTTTCTTGTTCTTTTGGATGTTTTTTGTGGTACAATGCCATCTGTGGGTCCAATCCATGATGCTCTATTTGCTATTCTATTTCTTCTTTTGTTTTGGGCGAAGGTGACCTCGTGCCTTTTCTAGAGCCACACTCTGTTTCGTCTATCTGCTTTTCCACCTATTGGCCAGCATCGCACTCTACCTGGGCCTTGTCAGCAGCCTCCTTCTTCCTCTTCTCAGCTAGTTACATGATCTTGAGCTTGGCCTCCTCCTTTTTATGCTGCGTGTCAGACTTGCTCGACCCCACTACCAAGTCTGAGGCAGTGCGACACTCTGTTGGCGAACGATCAAGAACTGCATCAATTGCGTTGTCCATTGCCAAGTAAGGCAAGTCATACCATGTCTACTTAGGGTCCTTTCATGCCCTGATCGATACGTGTTGAAATTCTACCTTGAACTCCGCGTACTCTGGCAGTTTGGGAAACACAGTAGGTGACAACTATGGTTTGTGATTGATAGCCATGAAAATATTCATTTCCATCAAGATCTAGAAGATCTTATTATCCTTGATGCATTGAGCATCCTTGGTTGCCCACAACGAAGTGTACTTCGCTGCTTTTGGTAGGTCCAACGCGACCGAGGGGAATTGACTGTCTTTCGGCAACTCTCAGGCTACCAGCAAAATGGGAAACAAGAGCCATGCATAGTGGAAGGTCTTGCTGAGCTCCTGTGCCTCGCGACAGTTCGCAAGGAACTCACCAAAGAGATAGCGAACCCAATTAAACTGGACTCCTTCAGCGCATTGGATTGCAAGAGTAATGACTAGTGCCAACACTTCATCTGCGCGACACTTCCTCATAACCTTTCCTACCAAAATCTGTGTGGCCACCTTGACTGTAGGGTTAGAGATACTTGAGATGGCATAGCCTCATGGCTTCTTCACAAGCTTGAATTTCTCCTTCATGGCCTCTGTGAGGGCCTGTTCGCTACCTTTTCTTCCAAACATCATGGCTGGATTCTCCCCTGTATAGGGCAGCTGCATGATCCTGTTGGATACCTATACCAATAGGTTTCATATTTCATGATTGGCAAATTCAAATACCAAATATGCTATGCTTTGCTGATACAAAGATCCCATATTTCCAAGGAAAGGCAAGGTGTGTACATGCCTTCATGTTTATTAAATTTTTATGGATGGTCCAACAGTCTAATCTGGATCATGCCATGTTTCAATTTCTGTTGTAGAATAGCGGAAGAAATCTGTCCAAACTGTTTAATCTTGGCAGATCAATAGTTAGGCAGAGAAGCTAAGGTTCCCAACTACTTAATCTGGGGCCTTGGAAGCAATAAGGGTAGTATTAGATAGGCAATCAAAAGGAAAGCCAGTGGAAAAGAAAAGGCACATAAGGGTCTGCAAGTCCAAGTGCACCCTCCAAGAAGAAGCAAAATATGCTAGGCAAATAGATGGGTAGGTAGATGGGGTTGCAGAAGTGGTGTTCTGGTCAAACTCAATCATGCTAATCAATACAAGGAAAGCAACACAATGGAGCATGTCTAACTTCCCTTTTTCCTTTATTTATCACTCATTACTAACATCCCTTCACCAGTTGTGGTGATGAAAGAATTCAAGGTTTTATGTTGGTTCTTGATTCCTAAGAGCCACATTTCTTGTGCAAAATTCTTTTCATTTTGATCTATTCCCTAAACTAAGTTGTTTTCAAGAAAACTTAGTAATATCACTCCTCATTCACCTTCTCCCTCCATATTAACCTTTAACTTCTATTATCTAACTCCCTATGTCACCCTTTCCCTACTATTATAACACCATGGTGTATAAACCCCAAACATTCTATAAATATCCCCCCCTTGGCATTATAGCCATATGACTCACTACTAGGGAATTAAATTAACATCTGGTTAGTTTAAGAACCCAAGCCTCACCTCTTTGTCTCCCTCAGAATTCATTTACCCACTCAACCCCCCATTTTGCCTAAGAAACCTTGAAAAAACCCTTTTGCACCCTTAGACCCGCTCAAAAGGCAAAATGCATGGAAAAACCCACTTTGTCCTCCTTATCCTAAGTTTGGGACCCATTTGCGCTTTTATACGAAATTGCATGAAAAACCCACTTAGCCTAAGTTTTTAAAGCCATGCGTAATTTTGCAAAAATACATTGGAAAAACCATAGTTTTCCGCCTTATCCTAAATTTTTCGGCTATGCGTGACTTGATAAAGAAATACATTAGAAACCATGAAATTCATTGATATTTCTAAGGGCCCTGCCCGGCACAAATCCCAAGGAAAATAATATTTTGATACCCGCCCGACGCCGTATCATCCGCGTAGTTCATCGGCTCGTCGACCGTCCGATCAAGCGCTTTTCATCCGACGGTTGACGTGGATATCGGACCGGCCCCGACGTCCGAAAGTTATCGTCCGATATCTGTCAGAGGCTGACGCCAGGCCTCAGCCACGCATCGCCCCCACAGTGTATCGAAGCCCCCTCTGATAGATTCCCTGCCGTATCAAAAGCGGTGCGATATGATACCGCCGTGGTTTCCGGTTTTCCGCCAAATCTGCCTGCCAGCATCAGCGTCGTGTCACTGCCTGCGTCATCACCACGTCCACAACCCCCATCCACCATTGCTCCACCTGTCTGCCACCTCACCACCCTCGTGGACCATTCATAAGCCGCCACGTCACCTGATGACGTCATGCTGACGTCATCCGACCCTAACCCACCCGATGACGTCATGCTGACGCCATCCGAAAAAGGCGCGAATGTACCAAAAATCCATATTTTTGTCAATTTTTCGCGTTTTTTGCACTTTTTGCAAAAAACTGTTGTTGCGCCCTCTGCATGCATTTTACGTCCAAAATTGCACCAACCTGCTCAAATCGACCTGGAGACCTTCAACGCGCCTACCCACCTGCATTCATGACCCGGACCGTCGAGTTTACCAGGTATTTATCCCTGCAAGTCTTCTTTGAGCCTGGTTTTTGTTTGCAATAGCTGAGAACTCACTTAAAGCACTGAAAACACATAATTCACTGGAAAAATTCCCTGCACCCAGTTCCCATTGAAAATTGAATGGTCGAAATTTATTAGCCGAGCCTGTTTAAACAAAACTTTCATTGAAAACCTGCATTCTGTCCGCGCAGTCGTGAACAGGAAACCTGGTACCTACACCTAATTATTAAGAAGGGTCTGCCAAAGACAAGTATTCACCTTTTCAAGTAACTATGTGCAGTATTTCAATTGCTGCAAGTTTACCCTATCATCCTCTGTTTCTCAATTCACCTCTTCACCCAGGCAGTACTCTTTTTCTGTTGCCCAGTCTAGTAACATCAGTCTACATACAAAACAGAGTTTAAGTAACCATGGAGACTCCAGTTGCACCTGTGGCCCTCAATGTTGCCCCTTTGAATGCCCCTCAGAGAGAACTGGAGTGGCAGGATTTAGCAGACTTGGATTACCAAATCTCAGAGGACTCCTTAACACGCATCAAGTTCCACCTTCACCTGCTAAACGAACTAAAGGCCAAACATGAAGAAAGGACAGATATATTGGGCATTTGGGATTCCTTCCTCCCAATCTTCAGGCTTCCTCAGGTCAACCAATTCCCTGACCTGATTCACCTATGTGTTGTATGCTATGATCCCACTCAGAGAGCTATGCTTGACCCTTCAGGCTCAGTTGTGTTCTACATCACCCCTGAGGCCATCAGAGAGATGCTGCAGTTCAAGACTGAGAAGAAACTGGTCCCTCTGTCTTTGTTGGACCTAATAAACCAAGGAGCTAGAATGATGACAGATGCTCAGATCACAAAGTTGAACCAACTGTTTATCAACTCTGATACTGTGCATCACCCTCCTATCTTTGTTGGCTACCTCAACCAATTGGGCATAGACCTTGCAGATATGATCAGTTCCATCTTGGGTTACAAATCAGTTGAGTATATTGACGAAACTGTATTGGTAATGATGCTTATGTTTTCCCCTGGAAAAACTCCAATCTGCTATGACTATGCCACTTACATATCAGACAAAATACATGAGCAGTTGTTGAACCTATCAAGAGAAAAGGTGTTCAGATACACCTCCTACATCTACCACTTAATCTTATACTATCAGCATGAGAAATTCTACTTCATTGTCAAAAGAGTGGATGCACAAGGTAATCCAAGCTCTGTAGTGTACTGGAGCTCAGTGTTTCACTGCAAAGCCTATTCTCCATACACTTACTATGAGTTTATAGACCTCTTCATCCACCCATCCATGTCTCTGTTCGTGAGCTCGCCTCCTCCAAGACTGACAGATGAGATGCAGAGAATCCTGCAGTTGTCAAAAGTGTACAACATTGGGGATTGGTATTTTTACCAAAACTACACCGTTATCAGAATATATGGTTGTGAGTTACCCCCATACAGACTGCCCAAGTATGTGCCCATGAGACTATTTTCCCTTGAATACTTCAGGCAGTTTGGGAATGCTGATATGATACACTTCTCTGGCAAAGGCAAGAAGGCACAGCTGAAAGTGAAAAACCAATTGGGCCACCTTGTTTTGAACAAAAGGGAGGAAGGCTGGAAAGAAGCTGACAGAATGCTAGAAAGCCTTGGCCTAAAGACCAGTTTCCTCTGGAAACCTTATGACCCCAATCACTCCATATCATTAAGAAGGGTCAAATATAGGCTCTCTAGTTATGACCATGTAAGGTTGCCTCACATTGAACAATATGCAAATCAATCAAAATGGAAAAGAGGCACACTAGAGGAACCTATCACACAAGAAGAACTGAATGAGAGAGCAAGAAGAAATCTTCTTAAATTGGCTGACTTGGAACTTCCTGCACAGGTATTCTCTCTGCCAAAGCCTCAAGCAGGAGCAGCTGCCTCATCCTCCACAGCACATCAGGAGGCAGTCCAAACTACAAGTCAAGCTCCCAGCAAAGGCAAGGAAAAAGAGATGGAACAAGAACAGGTACAGCAGGCACAGGTTCAGCAACCTCAACAGGTACAACAGCCACAAAAGGAGCAGCCAGGGCAAGGAGAACAGACAGCAGAGGCCCCAATGGCCACACAGCAGCAGCCAACACAAATGGCACCTCCCAGGCAAGAATCAAGGATTGATTCTTCAGTCCTCCAAACCCCACAAAGGGAGGACATAAGCAGGAAAAGGGACAGAGAGACTCCCCTTACTACCTCAACAACTCAAGGGGAGAAGAGGCAAAGGCTAAACCCTTTCTCAGAAGAAGAAATGCCAATAGGGCAAACTTCGGGCATGGGCCTGCCCAGCATGGAGGCCTCAGCAAGTTCCTTCCAGCAGGAACAAGAGAGGGTAGCAGGAGGAGAAGTTAGCTCCTCAAGCCAACAGAGGGAAGGGGAGAAGAGCATCAAGCAGAAGTTTAAGGATATCAAGAAGAGAAATGAACCTATAAGACTGCAATTGTATAATCATTTGTTGAAGATGGCTCCCACTAACCAGCAAAGACTCATGTCTGCTTATGATGCACATGAGGGTAAAATGATAATGAGCCATTTCACACCAGCAGTGCAGCAACCACAGTCAGCTGCCGATTACATCAGGACCAACCTTGAGGTCCTGGCCAAGGACATCCACCCAATGGATCAGATCGAACTACACAAACAAACGGGTGAGATGGTGTATGCCTCCTTGGCAGACAAGACCTTGGTGAACTAAGCTACAAAATAGCCTAATAATACCACTGCACAACTTGAGTTGGAAAGGGCTTCCTCTCAAGCAAAGGACAACAGGATCAAAGCTCTAGAGGACATCATAATAGAGCTTGGGCATGATCCTAAGGATGTCAAAGCAGTGCAGGAGCTGCTGAAGCTGAGGGATGCTGATATGGCAGCATTAAGGAAGATGATTAAAATTCCAGCAACTCTTCATCCTCAAACTGAAGAGGTTTCCCAGCTCATACAAGACAAGGATGCAGTTGCTATGCTGATATCATTATACAAACAGCTCATCCAGACACAAGAGAAGCTGGAGGAATCAGAGGCTGCCCTTTGGGCAACATTGCAGCAAAAGGAGGCAGGACAAACTTCACAACCTCCTCCAGAAACAATTAATCTGGAGGAAGCTCCTCAAACCACTGCCCCTCCAAGTCAGCAGACACAAGAAGCAGCACCCTCCACCTCAGCACCAGTAACAGTGCAGGCTGAAAGCCTTGACATGCAGAAGCTGAGAAATGAAATTCAAGCCTTGGAGGCTCAAATGTCAGAGTTGAATCAGGCCAAAGACACTCTGGCTAAGATCAATGAGAAATATGACAAATCCAAGCAAAATGTGGCTGAAAGAGAAAGAGAGGTAAAGGCTCTCAAAAAGAGAATAAATGAGCTAGAAAAGGAGCTCACACTGGACAAGGTGACAGCTGAGCTCAAGAGGATCCCATGGGCCAATATTGGCCAGTCCATCACAGACCAGTGGGAATACACTGAGGCCATTCATGAGAAAATGGCGCTCATTGGAAAAGCACACAGAGAAATCCAAAGGGCAAGGGCATCTCTAGGCAGCATGCCTGAGATTGCCACCAAAATGATAAATGTGCTTAACTACAGGACAAGCTCCCAGCTGATCAAAATGGCAATTTCCAATAGGACTGAGACCATTTCAATGGTCAAAAGGGTCCTAACACTAAGAAACCTGGTGCAGACCCTGGAAAGAAGAAGCCAGGATATGCAGGCAGATATCAATAAGTTCCAGGACAGGTTCATGGCACTACAAAACAGAGGTCTTCCTAGCTTGATGGAGCCATCAGGAAGGCTACTCTCACATGAAAAGTATGCCAAGAGAGTCAACACTTTTGCTGCCAATCAGATTGCAGAAACAGCCAGCACATCAGCAGAAATAGGGCCAGCAACAGGACAGACCCTTTTCAACAGGGTGGAGAGCTTATTCTTCATTATGAATGAAATCACTCACTTGTTTGATGAGCCTCCCAATTTTTACAAGTATACAGAGGCAGATGAGACCATGGGGTCAATTTTGAGGCATCAATTGCCTACACAGGAAGTCTGGAACAACTTGATACAATTACTGCTGAACCAAAGTCAGTAATTATGTTGTTTCTTTTTGAAATATGCAAATTGTCATGCACAGGAAAATAATGATACATCAGCAGGTATGCAGGGAAGGCTGAGCCAGCTCAGCACAAACATTCGGCCACCACAGCATCACTGACAGTCACAGGTGACAGGCCGAAAAGCTACAGGAGGACAGAGCTGCACAGACACGTCATTCAGCAGTTATAACAAAGTGTTCAACTGACTCAGTGAGCTCCAAAGGTCAAAATCTTCTGACAGGAGTAAAAGGCATTTATGTTGTATTAAAGGCTATAATAACTTCTTATCTACTATTTCTGTACGAGTTAAAGAAGATATTTTATCTCTTAGATGACTCAATGCATGAGATATTTTGTATGAAACACTTCTATATATTCCCCCTCGCATAAGTTAGCAGGGGTTGGACGTTGGATGTCGGATATTGTTCATATCTATTCTATTTTTCTTTTATTGTAAACCCTCAAAGAAGTAATACAAAAGATGATGGAATTTCCAAAGCTCTGTGTTACTTGATGCTTTGTGGTGTTTAGTTGAAAGTTACAGGATTCCTGCGTATTTCATGGCACAATAAGTTTTTCTTATAACTCTTTGTTATGTGTTTTGTTATCTTTCATATCTCTTTCATGTTTCCTATGTCTTACAGTGAATAGCAAGGAGAAAGAATAGTTCCAGGATTTAATCACAGATTACCCTAAACTCAATCTAAGCTATTTTGAATGTTTTTTCTTCAGTTATAGTAATGAAAGCGTAATTCTTAATTGCTACCCTTTCACACTATATCTTCACAGTGATTATTGTTTCAGGAATTCAAGTTTGCTCCTGAGGAATATATCTCTTTCTCACACCCCAGCTTAGTGCAAAAATTCTTAATTGCTTTTCACTGGTTGTTTACACTCCATCATCATAATTTCAAGTTTGTTTCATGAAGTATATAAATGGCCCTGTAACTCCAGCTGCTCAAACTCAAGATTTCAAGAAACCAGTAGCCACAGACTCCATTGCCCAATGGACTAACGTTATCTGCAGATCTCCACTTTAAGTAAAGAAAGACGTCCTTCCAACCAAACATAACCCAAAAACCTTTACTTCATAACTAGCCTTATATCTCCACAGAACAGAGACAAACCTTAAAGAGAGAGCCCTCTCTGATTACAGCTGTGCTAGAAGCTGTAATCCAAAGATTGGTTAGTGGTTACCCCGGCCGTATTCCCTTGGGAGTCATAGGGAACAACCTGGGTGTTAACAGATCCTATGGATCAACCTGTTGGTGATGGGTATTAGCTCCTCCAGCCACAAGCACCCATCGTGCATCAAACATATCAACTGCTTGATGACCAATACTGTAATGGGTGTGCGATTATAGTGTGGCACTCATAGTAGGTTGAGCATACCTGCCTTGCCTACTCCCCTGAGCCACTTCCACAGTTCTAATGCAGTCATCCCAGTGGTTGTGTTAACAACACGGCGCATTAGCTGCTCTGTCGCCAAGTGCGAGAACTTCTCATGGTCAGTAAGTCCCAATCTTCCAGTTTTAATAGAGGAACTCACCCCAAGTGTAGTCCTTCAAAGACAATCTCACATAGCAACAGAGGGGTGTGTAAGGTGACCTTGCTCTCGTCAATTTCCTTTGGCACCTTGGTCTTGCCCTTGCGTAGAGGGACGTACTCGGGAAACTTAGTGATAGGGTTAGAACCCTCGACTGCAACTTCCTCCACTTCCACCCCCAAATCCTCATCATCCATTAGGATGTCCTCAATTTCTCCCTCCTTCGACTCCAAGTTAATGGCTTTGCACTTTTCCTATGTGGCGGGCTTGTCCTTCTATGGGTTCCTTCTAGGCAATGTGCGCACTGGTATCTCAACCTGCTTGCCCTATTTTTCCTTCTCACTCTCCTTGGTTGGGTTCGGCTTCGGTCTAGGTGTTCATGGTGATTTGGGGACTTCAGCTAATACCTATGCAACCTCTGAAGAAACTCCCTCTGCCTCCCTAACAACCTTTGGCATAGCCCCCTCGGCTATCACTACTTTGGTGTCCATAGCTTTGGATCCTGGGATAAAATTATGGATGAAATTGTAGTTGGATTATGGGAATCGATAAAACATTAGGCAACCAAGCAATGCTTTGAGGAATGCGTGGATCATGCATGTATGAGAGCTCACCAACTCAATGTTCAAAATGCTAATTTTTTTTCATTGGGCCTCCACCTATAATTTATAGGCCATTTTGAATTCAAATCCGACTGTTCCCCCCAAATTCGGTTCATTAATGTCGGATTGGCAGCAGATTTCCAAGGATACTACCCATAAAGTTTGTCTTAAATGCCAGACACCCGCTCCATTTGGCCACATTCTTATCGTCAAATCATGAATAGTGACTTTAACGGTCACTTTAAGTCCGACCTGCACGATTTTTCCCTAGGTAGTGCAACTCACTCTGCACTGTCGCAAACCCTATGACATTTCCTTATTTTGCACAATCCTCCAATTGTGCAATTCCCCAACCCAAGCAGTGTAATTTATAGTCTCGTGCCTCCTTTCAGCTGCCTCGTGTGCTAAGACTATGCTACCTCCATATAGTCACCTGGCTGGATCATCGGTGTAAGGCTTCAATCGGCTTCCATTCACTTTTCCTGGGAAGGGATCTCCATTCAATTTAACCAACTAAACTGCTCCACCGTAGGTAATCTCCTTAATGACATAGGTCCCTATCCAGTGCATTCTGAATTTCCCTGAAAATTTATCAAACTTGCAGTTATATAACAAAACCAAATCATTTACCTTAAAGGTGCACAACTTAATGTGTCGATCATGCCATGCTTTTTCGCGCTAGTTTTGGACCAGTTGGTGAAATCCAGCCAGAAATCTCTCTTCTTCAAGCTCAGCAAGTTGCGCAAGCCTCTCTTCCAAGGCTCCAGTATCCGTCATACCCGTGAGTACCGTTATGCACAAACTAGGCACAATATATTCCATGGGCATCACTGCTTCAACACCATATACAAGCCTAAAGGGTGTCTTCCCAATCAACTTTTTGCAGGTCATTCAATAGGCCCATAGTATGGCGGGTATGTGTAGGTCCCAATCACTTTGGTAAGCATTGCAAACCTTGGTCAGTGCATTCTCCAGCACTTTATTGAATGCTTCCACCATCCATTAGCCTGTGGGTGATAAGGCATGCTTTTCTAGTGATATACTTGAAATTCCTTCATCAACGCGCTGATTGTTTCGTTCCAAAAGTGTGTACCGTGATCACTCATCAAAATCTTTGGACACCCAAATTGCATCAGTACATACTCAAAGAGGAACTTTGCAGTGGTCGCCCTTGTGTAGTCCTTCACAGGTTGTGCCTCCACCCATCGAGTCAAATACTCAGTCACGGTGATAATGTACTGTGCTCCCGTCTTCTTCCCTTCGGGCTGAATGGGTCCCACAAAATCTATTGCCCATTTCTTGAAAGGTTGTAAATTCATCTGTGGGTTCAGAGGTAGCTCATCCCTCTGCGATGGCCTACCAGTCCTTTGGCACACATCACATGCCTTGCAGTAAGATTTTGAATCCCGATGGAGGGTTGGCCACCACAACCCTGCACGTAGAATCTTTTGTGTGGTCGCCCTTCCTGTGTAATGCCCTCCCACGGCACCCCCATGAGCATCCATGAGGATACTCCTCCTTTCAAACTTCGTTACATATCATCATGATACTTCATCAAACCCCATTTTGTATAGATGTCTGACAATGAAAAAAAGTCTGTCGCACGTACCAGTAACTCCTTTTTCTGTTGGATGGTGTAACCTTCGGGGTAGTTCCTATTGTTAGGAAGTGTATGATGTCTTCAAAGTGACCATCTGCAATGCGCACTGCAAATACCTATGCATCAGGCAACCCCTCCTCCAAATTAGTGGGTTATTCCCCCATTTTGATGTGAAACAGATGGTCTGGTCCCATGTTTAGTCATCCAGGCTTCACAATAACTTCAAAATCATACTCCTAGAACAATAACAACCACCTACAGATTCTCCCCCCAACACAGGCTTATTGACTAGGTATTTCAACACAGAATAATCCGTATACATCTTAAAATGTCCACCCAGCAAATAGTGTCTAAACTTCTGGAGTGCATATACCATGGAAAATCGTTCGCGCTCGGTGGCGAAATAGTTCTTCTCAGCCTTGGATAACCTCCTTCTTGCGAATGCTATAGGATGGTCCAATTCTCTTCTGGCGGCCTGTGTCAGTACTGCTCCCAGTGCTATACATGACATGTCTACATGTACATGAAACTCATTCTTCCAATCTGGGGAGACTAAAATCAGCACGGTGACCATTTTTCCTTTCAGTACATCCAAGCTCTTTTAACAGTCCTCATTCCAACAGAACATGACATCCTTTTTCAATAACTTCTCCATAGGCACAATGATCTGGGTGTAGCCCTTGATAAATTTCTTCTAGTACCCAGTATGTCCCAAGGTTGCGCACAGTTGTTTTACACTCCTCGGTGCCTCTAAGTTAAGTATCACTACGATCTTTATGGGATCTACCATCATTCCATATCTACAGACCACATGACCCAGCAGAGTCCCAAAAGGAACACAAAACAAGCACTTCTTCAGACTGAGCGCAATTTGGTATCTTTGACAAGTATCTAGCATTAAGTGCAAGCTTTCCACATGGCGCTTACCAACCCAAACACAATCCAGTCATCAAAGTACACCTCCATAAACTTATGAATAAATTCCTTGAATACAGCGATGACTACGTGCGAAAAAATCGTAGGCGCAATCTTCAATCAGAAAGGCATTACAATGTACTAAAAACATCCCCATTTAGTCACGAAGGTCATCTTGCTTCTATCTTCAGGTGCGATTTTGATCTAATGGTACCTAGAGAACCCATCAATAAAGCAGTACACTTCCTGGCCACCTACATTATCCAATACTTCATCAGCGAACAGAGTCGGGAAGGGATCATGTACGCAAGCATCATTCAACTTCCAGCGATCTATGCATATCCTTATTTCATCCTTTTGCTTCTTTTCTTGTACCACCATTAGGCTTACCCAATCAGATTCTTCTACGGGCTCAATGATGCCTGCCATGAGCATCTTGTCTAGCTCTAAGTGGACCTTCTCCTTATACTTCGGATTGAGACGGTAAGGTCTTTGCTTAACCAGCTTCGCTTCAGGTTTTAACATGATCTTCATAACAACCAGGTCTCCTATTATCCCCTTTAACTCTGTAAACTTGGTAGGGAACAAATCCTGGTATTAATGGAGCAATTCGGCGATCTTATCTACCATCACGTCATCCTAGTAATCTCCAATCTTTGCAAATTTGGGCTCCGCCTTTGTACCAATATTTACCTGTTTCATTTTCAGTGGCATAGTTATATTAGGATTCTCGATCTATGGTCTCTTGACCTCGTGGTGACCCTTGGTTTCAGGATATTAATCTTTTGTGGGTCCTCGTCTTCTTCTTCAGTAGTCACGTTATAGCATTCCAGTGCGTATCTCAACTGCATAGTCCAATCGAGTTGAACCAGATCCAAAGGATTCTGCAGTATCCTAAAGATCATTGCTTTAACTACTTGTAGCACTTTGTCAATACATACAAACCCATCTTTGAAGTTGAACATAATTATGAATCCTTCACGTAGAATATCCCATTCACCTATGCCATGGCGAAGCTCTGTCTCCAAGTAGTAGTTCATCGGGATGACATCCATATAGAACAAGTGCACCCATTCAGGTTGGGGCTTCGCTCCATAAGCATTGGCCCATTTGGCCAAGTTTGCACATAGATCATCCTTCCTATCATATTTTTCTGTCATTTGTACCTTCGGCTTCCCAAAGCGTGTTCTCATCATCCTCCTACAAGAGCGCCAATCATCAAAACTACCCTTATGCATACCCCACCATCTTGCAGGCGTAGTGTGCAGTGCCTAGTCCAATCCTAGAAGCATTGCTTCTCTGGTACTTCCCTCTCAAATGCATCCAAAAACACATCCACAACATTCAAGCCATCATAAGTCGGTAGAGTTCTTACCTCTGACGACACATAGTTCAGCGACCGGGTCATCATGTTATAGCTTAGCGTAGTTACTTCATGTAGCCGATTCTGCCAACGCTCTAGTTCTTCATCTAAGTCTGAGGTGCAGGAAATCTCACGATCCCATGTAATTTGTCCATTCACTGTCAGGTTCACCCAATCTTGGTCTCACGTTGTTATCTTATATATGCAGCCCAAATCGTCATCGCTATCGTAATCTCAGAATGGTTCCATATAGCGAGCTCCTTCAGTAGGACCTAGGGGTACTATTACATGGAGCGATTTCATTTCAGATATCATCTTTCACTTCTTTAGGTTGATTACCCCATTCATGTCAGTAGCCCAATCAATGCCAAGGAGTGTAGGGTAGGGGTTGATGTCATCCACAATCTCTATCACTTCAAAGTCAGCCAATGCACTCGTGCCTTCAATGTCTATAGTTACTCCTTGTAGCCATCCCATGGGGATGATCTTCTGCTAATTTTCCATCCTTAACTGAATTGGAGACGACTGTAGCATGGGTCTCCCATCAGCTCCCAAGTCTGCTTTAGTAAAACGTTCGAGTTTGACCCCAGATCCAGAATAACTGAATCCATTTCATATTCTCCTATCTGCGTGGTGAGTCTCATCTCACATCCTGTTCTTGCTTTATGGTTACCAATATTTTGTACTAGATGCGGTTCACCTGGAGTATTTCTAGCCTATTATTTATAAGTTCTTGTAACCCCTTCACAGCCTTGCTATTGTGCAGCAGCTTCATGCAGGTCTCTAGAAAGGTTGTAAGCATAGAAGGCACCATTTCCTGAACAAGTTTATCCTGACATCTTGAGGTAGAGGCCTCAGCGAAGCTCTTCTTTGCTTCCATGAATGTTTCATGTGTGCGCTCCAACTCAAATTCAACCTCCTTCATAGGAGCTTTGCGATCCCATGTGTTGTCTTCGGTTTGTTTCCCCTTATCATCAGCCATTGAATTTCCACTTAGGAGCACTATATTCACATTCAGATCCTCTTCACGAGGCTCAGACCTCATCACCTGTAGGTTTTGAGTCAGCTGCGGTGGTAGCACCCCTTTGTCACGTATCCTTGCTATCAATGTATGATAGTCCTCCATCTCATGATAAAATTGAGCACAATATTTGTACGACGGACATGTTGGGTTAGTGCATTCATGGGAATAGTGTCTTGGTCCTTCGCAATTGTAGTAGATCAGCCGTCCCCGACCTCTGCCAGGTCCTCCTATGCCTTAGCCTTGTCTGTGCCCCTGAAAGCCTGTTCACGCCATCCCAGCACTCTGGCCATGGGGTCGTGTTTCTGCCTGAACTCTATAGGCAGGTGTTCTATCCATCATCAATTTGTAACTTCGGCAGTTACACTCATCATGCCCTACCAACCTACAAAATTTGCAAAACAGTTGATGTGATGTTGTACGACTTCTGCAGCAAATGACAATTATCAGTTGTATGTTTCCATGCTACCTGACATATAGCGCACCACAACGCAGGCCCCACACTCGATCCTGCTTGGGATTTTGGCCTCAAAGGCATTGGTCCTCCTTGTGCAATATAGTTCGCAAAGACTGGGTAGTGGTCTTTGCCATGCCCATGACCTTTACATTTCAAGCACCGTATTTCTTCGCATGCCTCCGGTCGAATTTTTCTATCGTGCTTCAAACTTTTCATTTCAAGGCAAATATTTTGCAACTTCACATGGATCTCCTGAACCCCTAAATTTGGATCTTGCATCGGTGTTTCATGCGAACTTATGGAAATATCCAAGGCCTCTACTTGAGTCATAATATTCTATTGTGACAGTGCAACCCTTAGGTGAGGCAGGAGCGAAGCCATGAACCACTCACGGTGTTGTCCATTTATTAAGTTCATATTAGCTTCGTAGATTTTACACTTCAATCTCTGATCCAATTTCCAAGGTGTCTCACCTGGTTTCATCGTGATTTCCTGGAACCCCACAATCGACTATGCCTTATATTTAGGCCTACTGAATTATCTGTTCAGTGGGCTCTGGATTTCTACCAACCCAGCGTTTGGGTTATCATTATAGTATTTGATGTACCAAGTTAGCATGCGATCCTGCAAAGCACTAACCAATGTTGTCTTCTTCATGTGATCCTCTGTGACGCCTTGAGCTTCCCATACAACTTTTACGACGAACCAGAACTGGCCCGGGTCTTCATTTCGCAAGCCCTTAAACAAAGGAAGCTTCACTGAATTCGCCATGTTGAACTATGGAAGAGGCGGTGGTGGTGGTGTGGTAGAAGTTGTAGGTGACTGTGGTAAAGTTGGAGGTGGTGTAGGTGGGGGTGGTAGTCGCGGGAATCCCTGTTTTATTAACTGAACTGCACTTCGCGGAGAAGCCTGCACTACTCTTTCTTCATCACCCGACGGAGGTGAAATCAGTGGGCTATACTCACGACCCTTTCTTCCTTCATTCTTGTAAGTCTTTCCACTTCGCATAGCTCTAAACATCAAGGAAGCTACACAATCCATTTCTCGCACAATAACATCTTAATTTAGGTATTTAAAGACTTCAAGTACTTACCTCGCGGACTTTTGAAAAAGCATCACTCTGCCTCGTTGTAACTGACTGAGGTGTTGACCATGAATTTAGTCACAAACCCTCCTATGATATGATCGAGCCAATGATCGACATCATGGGCGATCTTATCCTTAGAGGCTTCCAGTCTTTATACTAACTCCAGGGTCCAGACAATAGGACTATCAAGTCTCCACCTTCCTTGGCTATCGCTAGCTTCGTGATCCACTCGTATAACTCAAATGGAAAGGAACAAAAAAAATATTTCATGGATTTCTATATATAGGTACATGTCCAGCCATTACTCCTTTGTCATCTGTGGATTTTTGTTCTCCTGTGCCGTGAATTCGTGGATCTTCCTGTGATACGACATCACACATCTATCATGTAGATTCCAGTCTCGACAATGAAACCATTTGTTGGCTTTGTGGGGCCTAACCTAGGTTCAACTTTGGTTAGCCAAACAAATCCCTACACAACTGGCCCTTTCGGCATCAGCCCGCGGAGTGTGGACCGAAGTCTTACCCGAAGTAGTGTGGGGGAATGCTGGAACCAAGTTTCCCCACCCTGAGATGGTTGTGATGTCGATTGTTCCCTCTGTCCCTAATTTCACGTAGGTTGTTGAGCCTTAGGGCTCTGTTAGTCTACCCTTTATTCCAACCTTCAGTACCTCCGCAAAGGTGTATGATCGACCTTCGCGCAGCCCTAACCCGTGATCCAGGTACTTCTGCACAGCTATGATAGTGTATTTTATAGGTTCCCAAGTTATCTTAAGTGTTTTACTTATCTTACTAATCAATCATAGTTAGTGCCGCGTAAATTGATATCCTTACTTGCATTCAATTAACCAACGCAATCACATATATTCGCGCATCACATAAACGTTGTAAATTAAACCCAAAACATAATATAATTAGATACATTAACACGGACCAAATACATAGTAACTGCAAAATACTTTTCTTTATTGATATCTTTAAGTTAATATAGACTCTATCTGCCCTGTGCACATAGCTACAGGGGTCCACGCACTCAGTTGTGGACTTCTACCCTAGGCCTTTTTGCACTCAGCTGGAGAGCCTCTACCTAAGCTAAGACCTGAAACACTTAGACTTCCCTCCCAAAACTCCAATTCTTCACTCTTCATTACTTAGAGCTTACTTACTTAGCTCCTTTTTATACTATCCCATGGTCCGCAGACCATGGGTGGATCTTTACAGCAAACTTTGCACTATACAAAATAAGGGCGGACAACCCTTTATGACTCTTGACACCTTCGTGCTTCGTGACCACAAAATGCAAAGAATTTACAACTTTATTACAAAATTGTCCCAAAACATGGGTTTTTAGCTCCAAAACTGCTCTTGGGGGAACCCGTTCCCAACAACCACCAATCAATCCTGCTGAGAATGCACAGAGTAAGTCTGGAAATGCAACTAATTCCAAGAACAATTCCTCTAGCAATAAGAGTAATTCTACCACTCTAGAAGTGTCAAACAAAGCTGCTCCTCTAGACGATTCAACAGAGCCTACTAGAGGTGAAAAAATTGATTATAACATTATTTAAGATATGAAGAGTGTGTGTCAATATTTCAATCTATTGGCTCGAGAGGATTTCAAGCCAATGTCATTATTTGTTGTAAGTAAAACAAATGCTAAACCCTTCAGCAACAAAGGCATCCCCTTGAAGCCAAAATAGCTCTAATACCAAATGTAGGTTTTAACCCATACAAAAATTACCTACATACGAATTTTATAACACAGAAAATAAACAATGCAAGAGCATAACACATAAAACACATATACACAGAGATTTTACCTTGAACCCCAAAACTAGGACTACCAGCTTGATTTTTCATTATGTTTCTTTCAATGTTACAATACATATTTATACATGTCGAATCATCCAATACCATGGAGCGAAAACCATCACGTCCAAAACCATGGACCGAAAACCATTGCGTCCAAAACCATGTGCGAAAACCGTGCACAAAACCATAGGTGGGTCCGCCCAACCTAACATAGGTTCCAAAACCAAAATTTTTCGAGGCGTTGCCCTGGACCCCATAGAGTGGGGCTACCTACACCCCTCAAACCCCCTGTGACCCCCTCGCTACGCAATTAGCACAACGAAGGGGGGGCTCCGCCCCCCCCTCTAATCCCCTGGTTAACTACGTGGGATAATCGTGGAAAGAATATAACACAACCCAACATTGGTTGATCCTCTAAATTGGTTTTGTAGGTAATAAAACTTCTCTAGGGACACCACACCCTTAGGCATAATGTTTCCTTTCATTGCACCGGATGCATCATGCAAAGCCTAATCGTGCTCATCCTCATCTATGGAAGCATCTTTAAATACATCCACATTAGCCATAAAGTGCAATATCTTTTCGTCATCATTAAAAACACATAAATTAGTGATGTTGTCAGGCACAAATAGTTTATATACAATTTCAATAGAAAACCCATTTTTCAACAGAAACATCCTAGCGATTGCATTTTCTAATGCATCTGCTGCAACATTTCTAACTCTAGGAACAAAAATGATATTGAAAGCTTTGAAATGATTAATTAAATGCCATATCTCATGGTGGTAGTTTTTTAGATTCGGTGAAACACAATGTATAGTATCTCCTACTTGACAAGTGACCACCTCTGAGTCACCGATTACCTTGAGGATCTCTACCTTCAAGTCAATAGATTTCTTTAATCTGAGTATGAGCGTTTCATATTCAACAATATTATTAGTACACACGAACTCTAGACATCATGAAAGGATATGCTTCTTTTTACATGGGTTTGTAAGTACACAACCAACTCCAAAGTCTTCCTACACCTTTGAACCATCAAAATAAAGCGTCCAAATATTATGAGCTACTAAATTGCTTCCTATATTATTATTATTAGTATTATGTAAATCTATATTACATGATTAATTTTCACCATCTAGAGAATAGGGAAGGAGTTCAAGTTGTGTATAGGGTGGAACGGGTGATGGTTGTGCCTGATAACACCTGAGGTCAGTTTCAGGGAAATAGTTCCCAAATATTAGATTAGCGAAAGCAACAACCTTAGTATGGCCCTCAAATGTTGTTATAGTTTTCTTCATATATGGCTCACTTTCCACCCGAATTGTGTTATCCTTGCCCCTCTATGGAATCCATAAATGTGACAAGTTTGTTGCAAAATACCCTTGTAATTTTCTAGACTAGCCTCGATTAAGGAGTACACCATGGGCTTCTAGAATGTCCACAATTACAATATTTATACATTGATAGACTCAATCATCTTTTGATAATCTAATAAGCACATTTTTTAGTTCACCAATAGCTTGGAAGAGAGATATGTCTAGCTGAATAATTTTGCATCGATTTTGTCCCATTTAGCATTCATTTTACTTACAACAAATAATGACATTAAGTCCCATTTAGCATTTAATTTACTTGCAACAAGTAAAATAAATGCTAAATGGGACTTAATGCCATTATTTGTTGTAAGTAAAATAAATGCTATATGGGACAAAATCGATGCAAAAATTATTCAGCTAGACATATCTCTCTTCCAAGCTATTGGTGAACTAAAAAATGTGCTTATTAGATTATCAAAAGATGATTGAGTCTATCAATGTATAAATATTGTAATTGTGGACATTCTAGAAGCCTATGGTGTACTCCTTAACCAAGGCTGGTCTAGAAAATTACAAGGGTATTTTGCGACAGACTGGTCACATTTATGGATTCCATATAGGGGCAAGGATAACACAATTCAGGTGGAAAGTGAGCCATATATGAAGAAAACTGTAACAACACTTGAGGGCCATACTAAGGCTGTTGCTTTTTCTGATCTAATATTTGGGAACTATTTCCCTGAAACTGACCTCAGGTTTTATCAGGCACAACCATCACCCATTCCACTAGATACACAACTTGAACTCCTTCCCTATTCTCTAGATGGTGAAAATTAATCATGTAATATAGATTTACATAATAGAAATAATAATAATAATAATAATAATAGTATAGGAAGAAATTTAGTAGCTCATAATATTTGGACTCTCTATTTTGATGGTTCAAAGGTGTAGGAAGACTTTGGAGTTGGTTGTGTACTTACAAACCCATGTAAAAAGAAGCATATCCTTTCATGCTGTCTAGAGTTCGTGTGTACTAATAATATTGTTGAATATGAAACGCTCGTACTCAGATTAAAGAAATCTATTGACTTGAAGGTAGAGATCCTCAAGGTAATCGGTGACTCAGATGTGGTCACTCGTCAGGTACGAGATACTATACATTGTGTTTCACTGAATCTAAAAAAATACTAGTATGAGGTATGGTGTTTAATTAATCATTTCAAGGCTTTCAATATCATTTTTGTTCCTAGAGTTAGAAATGGTGCAGTAGATGCATTAGAAAATGCAATCACTAGGATATTTCCGTTGAAAAATGGGTTTTCTATTGAAATTGTACATAAACTATTTGTGCCTGACAACGTCAGTAATTTATGTGTTTTTAATGATGACAAAAAGATATTTCACTTTATGGCTAATGCGGATGTATTTAAATATGTTGCCATAAATAAGGATGAGCACGATCAGGCTTTGCAGGATGCATCTGGTGGAATGAAAGGAAACATTATGCCTAAGGGTGTGGTGTCCCTAGAGAAGTTTTATTACCTACAAAACCAATTTAGAGGATCAACCAATGTTGGGTTGTGTTATGTTCTTTCCACGATTAGCCCACGTAGTTAACTAGGGGGTTAGAGGTGGGGCGGGGGGAGGGTGGGGGATCCCTCCCTTCGTTGCGCTGATTGCGTAGTGGGGGGGTCACAGGGGGCTTGAGGGGTGTAGGTAACCCCACTCTATGGGGTCTGGGGCAGTGCCTCAGAAAATTTTGATTTTGGAACCTATGTTAGGTTGGGTGGACACACCTATGGTTTTGTGCACGATTTTCGCACATGGTTTTGGATGCGATGGTTTTTGGTCCATGGTTTTGGACGTGATGGTTTTTGCTCCATGGTATTGGATGCTTCGACATGTATAAATATATATTGTAACATTGAAAGGAACATAATGAAAAATCAAGCCGGTAGTCCCAGTTTTGGGATCCAGGGGAAAATCTCTATGTATATGTGTGTTATGTGTTATGCTCTCGCATTGTTTATTTTCTGTGTTTTAGAATTCATATTTAGGTAATTTCTATATGGGTTAAAACCTACATTTGGTATCAGAGTTGTTTTGGCTTCAAGGGGATGCCTTTGTTGCTGAAGGGTTTCGCTCGGGCCTGTGGTAGACTCTGTTCAGTGGGAGATCTGCGAGATTGATTCTGGTGGTGAAAGAAGATGGTGAGCAGTGGAAAGATAGAGATCAAGAAATTTAATGGTCATAGTTTTGAGTTGTGGAAACTCAAGATGGAGGA
>APFE031504607.1:57329-68414 GCA_000404065.3 Pinus taeda | reverse complement strand
GTTGGATATTTGTGGCTTTGTTGATGTAGACTGGGCTGGAGATCTAGATCAGAGAAGATCTACAAGTGGGTATGTGTTTAACCTATTTGGAGGTGCAATCAGTTGGATGAGTAAGAAACAATCTGTAATGGCACTATTAATTACAGAGGCAGAATACATAGCAGCCACTCATGCAAGCAAGGAAGTATTTTGGTTGCAGAGATTGTGTTCAAGTATGGGGTTAGTATAGGGAGCTATAAGGATAAACTATGACAGCCAAAGTACAATTTTCTTGGCAAAGAATCCTGCATATCATTCAAAGACAAATCACATTGATGTTTAGTATCACTTTGTGAGGGATATGATAGAAGACAAAAAGGTGTTGCTAGTAAAGGTGGACACTTTGAAGAATACTATAGATGCATTGACAAAATCTATGATCTATGAGAAGTTCTCTTGGTGTAGAGAAACAATGGGTGTTGCAGGGATGGATAAATGACTAAGCTCTCTTGTGGCCCCCTCTGGAAAGAAAAAAACAAGTGGGAGAGTGTTGGGTTGTGTTATATTCTTTCCACGATAGCCCACGTAGTTAATTGGGGGGGGGGGGGGCGCAGATCCCCCTTGGTTGCACTGATTGCATAGCGGGGGGGTCACAGGGGGTTTGAGGGGTGTAGGTAACCCCACTCTATGGGGTTCAGGGCAGTGCCCTAGAAAATTTTGGTTCTGGAACTTATGTTAGTTTGGGCGGACCCACCTATGGTTTTGTGCATGATTTTCGCACATGGTTTTGGACGCGGTTTTCGGTCCATGGTTTTGGACGCAATGGTTTTCGGTCCATGGTATTGGATGCTTTGGCATGTATATATATGTATTGTAACATTGAAAGGAACATAATGAAAAATCAATTTGGTAGTCCCAGTTTTGAGATCCAGGGGAAAATCTTTGTGTATATGTCTTTTATGTGTTATGCTCTCGCATTGTTTATTTTGTGTTTTAGAATTCGTATGCAGGTAATTTCTTAATGGGGTTAAAACCTACAACCAACACAAATACTCAGAGCTTAAATTTATAATCTGAACAAGCTAATCTTGGGACCCAAGAAGATACAAAGTATGTAAACCTCGGTAAGTGTTGTTCTCCACAGGAGCGACATGAATTTTTCCACTTATTCAAAAAATACTATGATGTATTAGCATGGACATATGACGATTTGAATACATGACACTCATATTATCTAGCACACCATTCCTATAAAAGAAGGGGAAAATCCTTTCCAACAGAAATTACGAAAAAATCATCCAACACTGGAACCCCTTATCCAAAAGGAATTGAGAAAGTTGTTGGATGCTCAAATCATCTTTAAAGTCATACATTCCACTAGGGTTTCCAAATTGGTCCCAGTTAGAAAGAAGTCTGGTGAAATAAGGTTATGTGTCAATTTCTGAAATATGAATTGGTCTTCTAATAAATACAATTACGTTGTGCCATCCATGGAATAGATCCTTTAGACAGTACTTGGGTTTGAGATTTTTCATTATTATATGGTTTCTCTAGCTATAATCAAGTGCTAGTAGCAGAAATAGAAAAATTTAAGACTACCTAATGGACCAAATGGGGAACATTTGCCTTCAAGAGGATGCCATTTGGGCTTATCAATGCCAGTGAAAATTTCCAAAGAGAGATGGAAATCACCTTTTGTGGCCTTATAAGTCATAGTGTCGTCATTTATTTGGATGATGTTACTATGTTTTCTAAGAAAATATCAGATCACGTACATCATCTGAAACAAATATTCAAGCGTTTTCAAAATTATGGGATTTCTCTTAATCTAAAAAAAGAGCATCTTTGGTGTGTCTGAAGGGAACCTATTAGGGCACATCATTGCTAAGAGTAGAATTAATATTGATCATTTAAGGGTCAAATCTATTACATAGATCCCATTTCCAATGAATAAGAATGCCATGCATTCTTTCTTAGGGAAAATTAATTTCTTGAGAAAGTTCATCTCTGATTATGCTTAGATAGTCAAGCCCATACAGGAGAAGTTTAAGAAAGATGCAGTATACAAATGGGATAAATGGGAGAAGGATGCTTTCACTCAAATCAAGCAGAATATTGTTGATGCAACAACGTTATTCGGTCCAGATTATGGAAAATATTTCTGTCTCTATACGTTTTCTTCAAAGCCCTCAGTTGCGGTCATGTTGACTTAAAAGGATATTGAAGGAAATAAGCGGCCTATACCTTTTATGAGCGCTAGTCTACAAGGGACAGAATTAAATATTCCTGCCATTGAAAAACAAGCATATGTTTTTTGTAATGAAATTAATTACTTCATGCCCTATCTATTAAAATATCCCACAATCATAGATGTACCTCATCCAGGAGTAAGAACATTATTCGTGCAGCAAGAGCTGGGTGAGAAGATGGCTAATTGGATGACCTATCTACAAGAATATGATCTGGAGTTCAAACCAGTTCATACCATAAAGTGTCATGGCCTATGTAAGCTAGCAGGTGAAGTAAGAGGTTCTCCCAACCAAGATATTTTACGATGGAAGTAGTAGATAGAAATGTACAACATTGAACATGTTCCTCAATCCATGTCTAAAATGCCATGGCATGTAGATTTAAGTCAATTTTTGAAGCATGGCACATTTTCCATGCACTTATAGAATAAACAAAAGAGGGAAATTTGTTTAAAATATCTATCTTATCAATAAGTGCATGGTGTGATTTTCCAGAATTACCACAATGGTGTACTTATAAGGTGCCTTAATCCATATGATATAGAGAAGGTCCTTAAAGATTTACATGATTGACCAACAAGTGGCCACCATGCGAGTGACACTACGACACATAAAGTTATGATGGCTGGTTATTATTGGCCCACTCTATTCAAGGATGCTCATACCTATGTTAACAAGTGCCAAGCTTATCAGAGATGTGCCAGTCATGATTAGAGGTCAGTCACCTCACTACTACTAGTAGTAGTTGAGGAGCCATTCCAATAGTGGGGTCTACATGTTATTTGAGAATTTTTTACCCATTCGTCAAAACAACACTGATATATTTTGGAGACGACAAATCACTTCACTCGATGGTCATAAGAGGTTCCTCACAGATAAGTAAATGACAAGAAAGTCATCCACTTCTTGTAAAAAAATATTATAACCAAGTTTTGCATTCCTACATCACTTGTCTTTGATAGTGAGACTTACTTTTCATCATTAAAACTTTACGAATTCGCATTAGAAAATGGGATTGTATTGAAACATGCATCTAATTATTATCTATAGGGAGATTGTTTGGATGAATCAAAAAATAAGAATATTATATGCATAATCAAGAAAACCATCTTCTTTGAAAAAGGAATTGGCATAATGATTTGACCAATGCACTTTGGGCCAACTGTGTAACTTTTAATCCTTACCTTAAAACCTCGCCGTACATTCTAGTTTATGGTAAATAAGTTATCTTACCTCTGAAACTGTATCTTCTCACCTTGAAACTCTCTTAAGAGTCACAAGGTAGACCTTGCCTTCTAGTTCAAAGAATGATAGACACTTTACTCAAACTTGAGGAAGAAAGGCTCAAAGCCAAGGACATATCTTTTGTGCATCAGAATCATGTAAAGCATTGGTTTGATAAGAAGTTCGAGGGGGCAAAGAGATTTTTGTGGGTGACGTAATATTGAGGTGAGATAAACCCCACGAAGAAAAGGGTAAACACACAAATTTCCAACTTTTGTGGATTGGAACATTCACTATTGATGAAAAGATCGATCACGATACTTTTAATCTTAGACGGGAGGATTGACCCCCTTCTCGTAAATGGCTGAGATTTAAAACATTACTTTTAATGGCAGCTACTATTTTCACCTCCTGTACAATTATTTTGTTTCTTGTATTTTCATTTGTGTCAGTAATTCATGTGTTATGTGAGTCATGTCGTTTCATGTCTTGTTTGTTGGTCATTGTACATGAATAAGACCCTTGTGTAAAAGTGCATGGCTCAAAAGACTTTGTGTTGTAATGAAAGAGAAGTGTGACAACCACAACGCTTGGCTTTCAATTGTTCTCCTTCTTTTTTTGTGTAAATGCCATAGGTTGAACTAGTCCATATGGAAAATATGATTCGTCCAATAGGAGAACGTATTAGATCCATGCCTATGCTAGTGTCTAAACTAATAAACTTGGTGTAAATCTACGTGTGTGTTAGCGCATATGCAATCTAGTAGAAAACGGATAAGGGGAAACCTAAAGCGAGCAAATCAATATCATAGGTCTTAAAATAATTCTCTAAAGGGAAAAAATCCTCTTCTCTCAATAAGTTGGGATCCCTCTTTGACCAATCAAAAATAATAAGTGTCGATGCACAATTTTTTTAAAATAAATAAATAAAGGGTGAAAGAAGAGAAAGACTTCTTATGCAGAGAGGGAGAGAAAGCAACTTCGACGGGGTACTATCTAGGCTTGTTGGCAAAAAAGTGACATTTGTGCTCCTAAATTGACTCCACCAGGGTATTGGCCAGGCTTGCTGGCAGTGGAGCAACACCAAAGATGAAAACTCATACTCTTGACATCATAAACTCGCCATGCACATTACCCTTTCCTAGATTGAAACAATTGTGATGTGGTGTATCTTTTGTATGTGTTCAACCAAGTAGAGGAAAGTGAGATGTTATGCTTGTAACCAGGTATAAAGGGGGAAATAGAGGCAATCAATACTTCCTGAAGGTATGGCCCTTAACCGAAATCTATTTCTAGAAAAATAAGTTGAAGTTTTCCAAGTGTGTTGTCAAGTGTTGTCGTTGCTACAACACCCTCCAAAATTTCAATACATTTGAATTTTGGAGCCTACCATCACCATCATACCTAGTGTTGCTTTAATCATCAAATGTTGTCTGATGTTATTCTATGTGATTCAAGTTTCCTTGAATCATCTCAGATGTCGTTGCGTTAGTTAGAACATCTTTATGTGCATATCATGGTTATAATATCTTTGTTGCTTTAAAATGACACTTTTCGGTCAGGGTGGCACACACTACACTTGTTGTACTTGGGGAATGTGTAAAAAGTGGTTTTTTGATGTTTATTTATCATTATTTCGAGTTTGTATAAGTTTTCTCGATGAATTGGTATGTGTCGCACATATCAATTCACCCCTCGCCCTATATCTCAGACTTAGACAAATCTTCGGTTCAAACAAAACCCATTGAGGCCAAGAGCACATGAGTGCACTTTGAAGCCTTCATAGGGGATCCTTCATTATTTAGAAGTGCTCCCTGCACCCTCCAAGAGCACAAAGTGCACTCCTTAATCCTCTTTCCCCTTCCTTGCTCTGAAATGCACCCTTCAAGAGACTAAGCCTTCCTTCAGCACACTCCATCTACTCGAAGAAATGTGCCCTCATTAAGTGCATGAGCGCACCCTGAAGGTCTTAATATTTACCCTTTAGCCTTTACAAATGTTCCATGTGCCCTCTAGACCCTTTGAGCACATAAGCACACTCCGAGGGTACGAGACTCTTCCCTTCAGCCTTTAGACTTGTGTCATGTTCCCTCCTAGGCCTACTTAGCACAGGAAGGCACCCCGAAGGACTGAAGCCTTCACTCCTCAGCCTTTTAGAGTGCACCCTATTCAATCCATCTCTTCCTTAAGTGCACAACACACATGGGAAGCTAGAATATTTCCCCTTCATCCTTCAGACTTGTGCCATGTGCCCTGCCTTGGATCCCTCTCTCTCTTGAGCACATGAATGCATGTCAAAGCCCTGAAGCCTTCCCCTTTAGCCCTTCAACCTTTCAAAGTATGCCAATGCACCAAAAAGATCATTTTATCCCTCTTGAGCGTATTGAAAAGGCATGAACACAAAATCTAAATAGAACATGGTAGAATAGGATATTTTTAGGTTGATGGTTACTTGTCATGAGTGATTGTAGGGACAAGTATTCCAAGAACAACATGGCAAGCACACACAAGGAAGATTGCGAAAATAGAACAAGCAAAGGAAACATGGAAAGAATAAATAATACACTTGAATATTGATGATCAAATCACCTCAAAGAGTCCATTAGGTCAAAGAACCTTTGGAGGGTGAGGACATCAATGATTCAAGTTGCATGAATAATGAAGATACATGTGGCAGCCATGTTGTCACTAGAGAAAGTTCATGTCCTTAGTCACTATTAGTCCCGGTCATAAAAGATAGCGACATGTCACATTATCATCACATGATGATGTGGAAGTCATGATGTATTTTTGTAATCATTTTAAAGATAAATAAGTGGAATTCCAAGAGTCATGTATGAACTAAAGAGTCATGGAAGTCCAGAGACATGTAATACCAAAATTCATATGTAATTCCAAAAGTCGTTTAGAATTCTAAAGGTTGTAGAAGGCCAAAGGTCACACGAAGTTGGAAAGTCAAGAGTCATGAGGATGTGAAAGGTTATGCCTCAAGTTATAAAAGGATCCTGATTTATCATATAAAGGAATTTTAACCTTGGATTCTCCCACAAGGCATTAGGGAGATAGAGTTAGAAATTTTGGGGAGCAGGTAGTGGCTCTAATCCTCCACTCTTGGAGCTAGTGATGTTCATTGTATTTATGTACCTTGGGACTTTTTCTTAATATAGAAGAATTCTAGACCATCACATTTTCACACATGGATTGTGAATGTTTCTAAGACTATTCTCTGAATGTTTATGGTTCATGTTTGCTTTCATCCATACTAGAGTAATTGAACTATTTCAGTGACTTTAGTGCTTATTGGAAATGTGTTGTTATGTTTATAATGATCGTCACATCCTTGTGAACTATTTTGCTTGATGTTAGATGAACCTTTATCTTTCATGTGTGTCTCCATTAGGGTAATACTATTACTTCTCTCTTAGAGGCTCACTTTATTTTCCCATCCACAATAAGAGAACCTTGATAAATTTGTAATCAAACATTCACAAGGCGCACTCGCTTACTCATTCAAAAGTTCATTTTCACTTCTCTCTCATGTTGATAGCTAAAGCCAAGGTATATATTTAATTCAATGATAGTCAAGTCGTATTTCAGATTGGACTCCTACACCAAATAGTGTAAGGTCTAGTTGGGACCTTATATCAGGGAGATGCCTTGTATGTTGGAGGTATCCAACACCGTCAACACATTCATAGAATTTTCTCTTATCTACCCTGACCTTGGATGAACTCATATATCATTCAAAATATATCAACCCTAGGTCTCATGTAGTCTTTATTTCAAAGGGGTTTTGATGGAAAGTGTTACTAGATTCTCCCAAATATCAGATATTTTGAACCTTTCCATTGAATGAATCAACTTGCCTCACTTCAAACACAACATACATCCATCTATCACAAGTGAATAATATTGGGACTCCTCTCGTTGATGAAAGTCTATAAAGAGAAAGGGACATTGACTAGAGTGATAATGGCTCTTTATCCCATTGTTGTCATTTGGTCTAGTACTTATCCCTTAGGTACCCCTCCTTAGACCCATGCTAGATTGTGCGGCAACATTTTTGGCGTTGTTGTAGGGGAGGACGCAGGTCTGCCTTCCCCCTGAATCATTCAGGATTTGATTCATTGAAAACACTATAAGTATTCCTCTAGTGACTCCATTCATTGTCAAAACCCCTAGTTTGATGAGAATTGAAGAATTAGGAGACAACATTCCTCTTAGAACTAGGGTTGCTACAAGAAGATGGGAGATAACTCCATCACTTGTTAAAACTAACTTTCTCCCCGAATTTTATAGGGTTAATACAGAAAATATCAATATGGATACCAATGTTAACCAAAATCAAAACCAACCTAAGATCCCAAGTTCCAAAAGACTCATTTCTAGTATTTTTTGACCTTTTCAATTTAATGATAACCTTGATCCTCTACCAAAGATATATCATGAATGGTTACCCAAGTTCAAATGAGTTGTTGATTAGAGTGCTAATGACCATGTAGATGATTTATTTTGGGAAACATGCCCTCGGGAGATTTATGATGAAGACCTAGTGATGATGTTGTTTTCTTTATCCTTTGAAGGAAATGTTAGGGAATGGTATCTTAGTCTCCCTCCAAGTGGGATTGAAACTTTGAAAAAATTGGAGATGCCTTTAAGGAAATATGGTCATCTGATGTCGACGGGGATTTTAACCTTGAGAAATTTTACCACATGAGATAGAAGGGCAATGAGGATGTTATGGAATTTATCCAAACATATCAACTAAAAGATACAAAGCCTAAGACTTTTGCTAAGGCGAAAGAAAATGTCATTGACGTCAAACAAAATCTAAACACTTCCAAAATCATGATGTTTGAACATCCTAGGACTAAGTTGGAAACTAAAAAGAGTAAGCCCAAGGATCAGGTTGACAACGCCCTAGTCATGGCCCTCAAGAAACTTTACAAATTATATGAGTACCTCAATACTAGGCAGAGGTTGTACATGAATAAATTCATTGCTCTTGAAAAGTAACAAAATTCAAATTTTGTTCCAAAGAATAAGCCTTTTGTCAAGAAACCTAATGAAGAAGGCAAGTAAGGTCCACCCCAAGTTCCCAACACTTTGGCTCCAACCAATGTTGTGGAACAAGATGTAACAACCTTGGTTAAAATCCATGTAAAAGTTAATAAAGGAATATAATAACCATGGTCATGGGACACATATTCCAAGCTAAATGTTGGGAAAAAGCATAGTGATGGGGATCACTTGTGATTAATTAATGGCTAAGGAAATTGGAAAAGGTAACGAAAAAGGCCTTGGAAAAGCATGAGGCATTAATTGGCATTTTATTTATGAACATAATGGAAATTAAGAGAACAGGGAGGTGAAAGGTCATAGGTTTCATGTGAGGAGGAAAATGAAGGAAAATAATGGAAAATGAAGAAAATAGAGGTCCCATTGATAAAAATGCTTCTGTGGATCAGTTTGTATCTTTTGTTAGTTCAATTTTGGAGCCCTCTCTCTACTCTCTCTCTCATAGTCTTGGAAACTTAGATTTTTCTTAAAGCACTCTTGGTGGAGTGTGGCATACTTCGAGTTTTGGGGAAATAAGGCAAAGGAAGAGAAGGAAAGTGTAGGAGGACATCAGGATTGTTAGTGTCAGTCTTTCCATCCTTATTCTAGTGATCAAATATTCTCTTAAAAGTGGTCTCAGAGTGTCAAGGTTAAATTTTGTCATTTCAGTGAGTCTTCAAGCAAAATTTGGTCACTAGGCATTAGGTCTAGGGTTTGCTTTTACTCCTTTCAAAGTCTCCCAAATGTCAGTCGATGTCACTATTCAGCTGAGTCTATCATCATTCAGAAGGTTGTTATCATCATGTCAAGTTCCATTGGGTCATTTTACACCTTGTTCTTGCTTCAGTTGTGCCTCGGCAAGGTTCATTTCCCTCTCCTAGGGTTTTGAAGGCAATTTCTCTTGGACGGTAAAATCATTAGCAAAACTTGTATCCAGATGTTCATAAACCTTCCCCTATCCTTAATATACCTTATCGAAAACTTTCCATCACTAAGATCCCCCAAATTCCTCATTTTTGCACAAACCCTAGTTTCTTACCACAACTTGGCAATTTTCTAGGCTAGGCCTGTGTTTTGCCCTTTTGGACCCCTTCCCCTCACTCAATCTCTGAGATTCCACTTTCCCCTACTTCCTAACATCCCTCCCTACTTCCAAAAATTTCTCCAATAATTTAGAAGCCACTTATCCCCTTCATTTCGCTTCATTTCGACAAAATTCCTTGTTTCACACATCAAGACAAGTTTCACTCAAAAGATGTTTCAGAGAAATAAAAGATGAATTTTGAAAAAATGAAAGAGGTTTTTGTCCAAAACAGGCCAAGGAAGAAAAATATCCTTCCCTTTTTACACAGGTGTCATGGTTTTAGAGAAATGTCAAAAATACAATCGCCTCGGGAGAATTAATGCACCTCTAAAGTGACCTTTGGAAAATCACGTTTTCGCCTAGCGTGGTTCGCCAAATGAATTTCTTGATGAGTCAAATGATAACTAGACACAAAGATCTTTCCAATTAGCTACTATGATCTCAATTTGGAGTTGAGGAAGGCATTCAAACGTTGACTGCAACAGCACTCTGCCTTGAGGCAGCCTCATTTGGCACATTTTGATCAGTCTTGGGAGATTTGATTTTTTACAAGGCCAATGAACTCCAAATTGAAAAATTCCAGTTGGGTTGGAAATTAGACTCAAATACCTTTCTAAAAAGCTATCCTACACCTGATTCTGACACAAGGAAGGCCTCCAAAAGTCTCCTGCAAAAGACGCTACGCACAGGCTCTATGCGCCGCGCGCCTCAAGCCCAGTGTGCCGCGCGCCTCCCTGCGCAACCCATAAGATTGGGAGGTCCAAATGAAAAATGGCTTGCAGTTTTGGATTTTTCATGATAAAATACACATTCTCACCAATTTCCAAGACATTTCATCAAGTTTTGGGTGATCAAAATCTCAAAAAACATCATGAAAATCACCTTTCTGCCACTTTTTGCACCAGCAGGAAGTACTTCTGGGAGAGTCCACTTTTGGAGGGTCAAATTGAGACCAAATTGGCAAATTACACTTGGGTTGAAAAGTAGACATCTAGGGATTTCCTACAAGCCAGCCTGATCTCAATTTGGATGCCGGGAAGTGCCCCAAAAATAGGTGGAAAGACCCGCGGCGCACAGGGTTTTTTGGCACAATTTTCATCTTCAGCTCAGGAAATGCAGCCAGTTTGACCAGTTTTGCTTGTGGATGAAATTTTTGAGTTATCATGATGTAAATTGATGGTTTACATGTAAATTTGACTCACTTTTACCTATTCTAGATGATTCATTAAAAAATAGTAAAAATTTAATGAATGAATCAGTTTCCTAGCATATAGGGGTAAGTTGTTTGACTACCTAGATTTCAGTTCCTTGTTTAGAATTAGTTCAAACAGCTCCTATAATGATGAGATCGACCGCAAGAGGCAAGGAAAGGGGTTAGGATGGTCTATATGATGTAATTTCTCAATCATTTTCAGGGGTTGGAGAGGTTGGACTCTTGGGAATAGCTTGAGACTATATTGTACATATCTTATCTGCATTTTGGCAAAGGAA
>APFE031504607.1:2110-33353 GCA_000404065.3 Pinus taeda | reverse complement strand
GTGTTCATGAACTACTTGGTAGGAGGAGGTCCAGTGCCATTGAGACCGGAGGCAGAGGTAGGGCCAAGTGCGGCACCTGCTTTATGGTGCACGATCTATCAGATAGGAAGGAAACACACAACAGATAATTGTCATTTGTTGCAGAAGTATACATAGACACCCCAGCAAATGTTTTGTAATTTCTACAAGTCGGTAGGCCACAATGAGCGCACTTGTCGCAGTTATGAGCTAATGATGGATCGGACCCCTGCCTATAGGATGCAGACCAAAACGGGAGCCCTCGACCCAAATGTGGGGATGGTGCACATTGGATTTCAGGGGCGAGGTCGAGGATGTGGTGGAATGGGACCAGGAAGGGGTTGCGGAAAATTAATTTGTTACAATTGCGGAGGACCAGGGCACTATGCCCACAATTGTGCCAACCTGATGAGGATATCATGTACGTATTATGCTTATTTTGATCATGAAACAATAGACTATCCTACGTTGATCAAGAGGATGCGCAAAAAATGGGTATTCCAACCTCCCCCGACTTGGAATATACAAATGATGAGGTCTGAGCCGTGTGAAGAGGACCCGAATGTAAACATGATGCTCAGAAGTGGTACGGCCACAGGAGAGGATACGAGGAAGTAGCCAAAGGAAAGTCCGTGGGTTCGCAAGGCTTTTGCAAAGGAACCCAAGTTTGACTTAGAATGCGCAAAGGAGACATTCATGGAAGCTAAGAAGAGCTTCAAGGAGGCCTCCACTTCAGGGAGTAAGGACCAACCAGAACCAAGAATGGATCCTTCAATGCTCACTACCTTTTTAGAGACCTACATGAAACTGCTCTGCGACAGCAAGGCAGTTAAAGGACTACAGGAACTGATCACCAGGTGCATGGGGTCAAGATAACTGCGTGTAGTCTAGAAATTAGGGAAGCATGCATTGCGCACTAGAAGGGAAATGAGGTTGACTGCATAGATTGGTGAGTATGAAATGGATTAGGTAATCCTAGATCATGGTTCAGATGCAAATGTATTACCAAAGTAAACATGGGAATGCATGGGTAGGCCCATGCTACAATGGTCCCCTATTTAAATACGAATGGTGAACCAACAAAATATTTTGCCCATGGGAAGGTTGCAAGGGGTAATAGTTGATATTGAAGGCGCGACCGCACAAGCAAATTTTGAAGTAATAGAGATTGTCGATGACAGAAATCCCTATCTCGCGTTGTTAGGAATAGACTGGGCCACCGATATGAACGGAGTCATCAACTTGAATAAGTGAAAATGATCTTCAAGAAGAAGTCGCTACGCGTAGTAGTCCCACTAGACCCAATTGAAGGAGCGCTCTACACTGAACCAGTGCGTGACGATGATAGTTATGATGATCTTGATTGTATTTACAAGATAACTACACGAGACCAAGATTGGGTGAATTTGACTATAGATGGGAGGATTTCATGGGAGTGTGAAAGCTCTTGCACCTCAAATTTAGACGAAGAAGTAGAGCAATGGCAGAATTGATTGCATGAAGTGACAACGTTGAATTGTAACATGATGGTTAGATCACTGCGTTGCACAAAAATAGAGGCAAGAGAGCTATCAAGATATGATGGATTGACAGCGGTGGATGAATTCTTGAGCAAATTTGAAAGCGTAGTACCAGAAAAATAGTAGTTTGATGCGTTGAAGAGGGCATTGTGCACAACACCCGCCCAATGGTGGGGTACACATCAAGGAAATTTTGAGGACTGGCGCGAATGTAGAAGGATGATGTGCCTATAGTTTGGAAGCCCCCAGCTTGGAACAAGAGTTAGCCAGCAAGGATGGAACAACTTGTGTGCTCACCTGTCTTGATGGGTACAGACATGCGTTGTGCAACCCACACAAGCACACCCCAAACTCAGGATTGACAAACCGAACGGAACACAGTAGCAGGAAAGGCAACGCACACCACAAATATTCCATGTGGAAGCATTCAATAAGGTATGTAGAGTCCTAAATAGGGTTCATCAAGCAAGACAAACTAATTGGGACCTGCGCATACTAGCGGTTCGATGGGCCTATAGGGCCATGTGTAAAAACGTGAGCATGGAGATGATTCCGAAATTGAGGAACAAAGTCGAGACCACAACTTTGGAGGAAAGGAATCCTCACACAATAGCTCCAACAGTTGGGACAGTACGCGAGGACCAAGAGGAAGGAATTATGCAGCTACGTGAGGACCAAGAGGAAGGAATTATGCGGCTACGCGAGGGTGAACATATGCGGATTCAAGAAGCCATTCGGCGAGGGAACCTTAAGCTTCATGAACTCAAAGAAGATTGGGTACGACTGAGGAAGAAAAGCATGTTAATGTATGCATAGATCAAAAAACTAGAAAGCGACATCGCGCAAGCATGTCTCGTCGATAAACTAAGAATGACAAGACAAGATACAGACATCCATACTACTCCATTAGAAGATTGTCACCGAGAATTTGTGACTCTGCTACCATGGCTACGACCGCACCTTACCAAACAAAGTAACCAGGGGAGTGCACCGCATAAGAAAGAACGTGTGGTGCTGAATGTCGCGAGGTAAATTGAGGAGTGCCCATAGATTAGGCTGGGAGGTGAATTGAAGTATTTCATAGGGGGTGCAACCACCTGACTAACCGTAGGGAGCACAGTCAAAGTGCTCCAAGTAATTGAAAGAGAGCACGGGACTATAAAAAAGGCTACGAGGGAGCTGTGTGATAAGGAGGTTGCGTGTAGGATTGGCATGTCACAAGGGTTGCGCCCGCGTAGAGAGGGTTGCGCTACTATGTGGGTAGGTTGGGAAGTGACTATTGGTGTCACTGTTCATGACAAGATACCCAATTTAAGACAAAGAGGAGCGGGCAGAGGGAAATTAAGACACGAATTAAGAGCTATATTTGGGACGATCTGCCACCAAGAAGGCATTAATGATTTAGAAGTGGGGGGAATGGTCGAATTCAAATTCAAAAGATGCTATAAAACCCCCAGGGCTAGCCATGAGACAACACTTGGTTGTTTGAGATTTGAGCAGTTATAGAGCATTGAGCGTCGAGCACTCTTACCACCTTTGAGTACGTGACAGAACATATCCCATATAAACACGATGACTGCTACCAGACAAGGAGTGTGATACACCGAAGACATTGCTGGTGAGGCCGCGGAGCCTCGTATGGTCCATGCAGAGCCTGGAGATGCGAGAGTTGTGCCAGAAGTTCCAAAATTTCCACGGACGCCATGACTGAAGAAAGATAGGTAGACTATGGACCATTCTGCGTATCCCTAAGAAACCCACGGTTCAACAAATTGTCAATGGAAGAAAAAGGCAAAGCCATCATCATTGAATGAAAGGAAGAGGAGGAAGACTTACATGCTCTAATTGATCAAATAGAGGCATAAGATGATGTGGAGGAGGATGTCCCACCAATGCCGTCGGCAACAAAGTTACCCACGTACATCCCTCCGTGGAAAGGGAAATTTAGGGTGGCCAAAGACCTGGAGGCCACAAAGAGTGCATTCCAAACCTCGCTTCTTCCTAACGGCATTACTTTTGAAGGTTCGTCCCTCAGCTGGGTGCCTACCCTGAAATTCAAAGATTGGGACCTCGCAGATAGTGAGAAGTTCCCACACCTAATGACGGAAATCTTGATGAAATAAAAGTTGCAAGGGCCAGTGATCACATTGGAGCTGTGAAAATGGCTGCGCAGTGTAGAGAAGGTTGGGCTACTTCATCTACGATGGATACCCCACTTTCACCATGTGCCCATCACCATTTTTCTCATTAGGCAGTTGTTGTGCCTGATGCATGATGGGTATCTATGGTTGGAGGAGCCTATTCCCGTCATCACGGAACTTATTCATATAATTTCTTGTCTTCCCTATAAGGGAAGGGAACCCAAGGAAATAGTTGGTAAAATCAGTGATTTGGCTCTCGTGGAAGCCATGAAAACCAAGTACAAGATGGAGAATAAGAAGTGCAGCTATGCAATTGCAAGTATCAAGGACAAAGACATGCACATAGCCACCTAGTTCCTGGCCAGCAAATTAATGCAAAAGTTCCATGCCGATGCAATACCAATGCCTGTGGTTGTGGTGGATGAGCAGTGCGTGGAGGGGGTCTAGTTCAACTGGGCTGAGTTCCTCTGTGAGGAATTTTTGATAAACTACAAGGAGGTCCAAGAGCAGGGTAAGACCTTTCAACACGCTTGGTTTCTCTTATCCATTGTGCTAGTAGCAGGAAAACTACCGGAAGATAGCCAGTTCCCACCTATTGACCAAGACCTTCCTGAGGCCACAAAGTAAGCTTCGATCTGGGCCATGAAGGATGCAAAGCGGATTCACGCGGTCAAGGTTTTTGGGTGTTGATGGAGGTGAGCATCCAGATATGGATCAATAGAAGCCCACAATTGTCTCCCACAGTGTACGCCACTCTACAAAGCTTTGCAGAGTTTAAAGCAAACATGCACAACATTCATGTCCGGGCATGGAAGGATCCAGCAAAGGAATGGACAAAGCTTCCATTTATTGCTACTGATGATGCCATCTTCACAGCATTGGAAACATGGCCTCCAGAGTGGCATGCTCCAGACTTGGCAAGAATGGAGAAGGCCATAGCCCAACAAAGGAAGAAGGATACCTGGCCGAAAAGAGGTGTTAGGAATAACAAGCAGTCGCACAGCAGAAGACAGTCGATGCAGTAGTAGCAGCGCGAACGAAAAAAATAGCAACAACGCCAGTAAAAGAGGTTGAGGGGGGCCATGAAATGTCCACAGGGTAGGGGGCTGAGGACATCAACCTGGACGAAGAACACGCAGATCTGGAAACTACCTCACAATAATTGAAACAGCCACACGTCCCTGAGAAACCGGTCCCCAGAAAGAAGACGAAGGCATCTAAGATATCCATTGACCCAATCACACTTACAGAAGGGGATTTTTTGACATTGGCGAAATGGTTCGTGATGTCACGAAGGACGCGCTCCAAGAAGTGATGGTGGAATAGAACATTGTGTTGGGGGCGCTACAAACGTAGTTACGGGGACTACAGGTGCAACCCCCTCAAACAGGAATGATGGCCCCATATGTCGCAACAGGTACATCAGAGACAGAATAGATGTTGTGTGCCCACGTAACCAACACTTTCGCATTCCCCGAGGGTGTGTTAGCGGCAAAAGACGAAGTTGATCGAGCTGCGATGGGTAGGATTAAGGCGCTAAGCTTAAACTTGGCTACCCTTCCGCGAGAAACCCTATACCAGTTACAGGATGGGGTGATAGCCAAGCTCCGCGCCACAGAAGGCCATGGGTTATAGGTATTGAGCGAGCAAAAGATCAATATGGAATAGCTCAGCTGGCAACGTGATGAACTTGTTGCGCAGACTCAAGGACTGGCACAGGCAGTGGACGATGCTTATAGAACTGTCCTGGAATTGGTTGTACCAGCAGATCTACCAGTAGAAGTGTGAATTCACAGATTGGCCAGTGGATTCCATGAGGCAAAGGAGGCAGAAATGAGGATATAGCTTGACCTCAACCTTCAGATTTCCGAACTGTGATTAAAGGCGCAGTCATCCATGCCCTTGGAAGTTAGGGAATAACGTGCTAGTACTATCCAAAAAGGGTTGGAGGAAATAGGACAGGTAGTGCAGAATTGTATGACTATGTTGGAAGAATCCTTCGTAGTCCTTACTTCCTTACAGGAGGACCCCACCATATCACGCCTAGAAACAGAGGCATGGGAGCTTCAATCACAGAATGACAGTGTGCGTAGAATGACGCAGACAGTTGCCCTGACCCAATGGCCGACGAAGCTACAGCAGGCGAAGGCATTGAAGGAATGGGTGGATGTCGCGTGACAGAAAGAGGCAGTACTTAAAGCGCGCGTCTAGCCTTGGATTGATGAGGCCTTCCACATCACTGCCAATATCGAAGGGAAGTTCACACAGATGAAGGTGATGCAAGCTATAAGATAGGGATTTTCCCCTTACAACGAGCATTCGGCCGAAAGAGTAGAGCAGATCCAACAGACGGTAGAACAGTGTGCTGCGGACCTTCCAATGGAATAGGCACAATTGGAGGGGCTCCATGCCAAGATCGCCTCACCAGCCGAGTGACTCGGGATGACTCAAGATTATTGTGTTGGGGGCCTGTTGGGCATGGGATCCCCTGTAGCATGTTTTGGGGTTCAAGGCCCAAGTTTTGGTTAATGAGATTGTAAGACTCCGCGAATTGTGGGCGTGGAGCGTAAAGTCTAGGATGAGTTATAGGGTTGTCCACCCTAAAATGTTGTAATTTAATGTTAAGTTGTGTCGGCCTACCTATGGTTTGCGGACCATGGGATTGTATAAATAGAGCGAGGCTCTAAGTGTAAAGAGAGCCAAGGAAGAATAGAGAGAATAATGAAGGCATGGTTCGAGGTTAGAGTTGAATCCGAAGTGTACTGCGTCATAGTAGTAGGAGAGGCTCTGCAGCTGAGCGCGTAGAGGCCTAGAAGAGTCAACAGCTAAGTGCCTGGACCCCTACAACTGAGTGCGCAGGGCAAAGTCGGGTTTGTACTTGGGATTGAAAGTTAATAAAGAAAAGTTTACTCTGTGCAATTTGTTCTTGAATCTGTATTTTGATGTTATGCATTACTTTTACTCTATTTATTTACTACACGCATTTGATGAACACTTGTATGAATGCTTATATATGAAATTAATCAAAGTAATCAGCTAACAGAACCCAGTTAAGGAAGACTTGGGTAAATAACATGGGTGACACTGCAGCTAGAATGATGTGAAGACATTATCCAAGGGTGCGGGATGCCCACTGGTGTGTGTAGCGCAGTAAGTGCAAAGGTTGGACCGCGTACCAATCACCTCATATCAGACATCCCCAGGGTGTGGAAACCTAGTTCTAGCACCCTCCCATACTAATTCGGGTGAGACCTCAGTCCGCGCTCCACGGACTGTTGCCGAAAGGGCCAGTAGTACCAGGATTTGCTTGGCTAAATCACTTTTGAACCTAGGTCAGGCCCCACTAAGCCAACAGTTCAAGTATGTGGTTAGTAAAACAAGCTATAAGGATAGACTGTGACAGCCAAAGTGCAATTTTCTTGGCAAAGAACCCTGCTTATCATTCAAAGACAAAGCACAATGATGTTTAGTATCACTTTGTGAGAGATATGATAGAAGACAAAAAGGTGTTGCTGGTGAAGGTGGACACTTTGAAGAATAATGCAGATGTATTGACAAAATGTGTGAGCTCTAAGAAGTTCTCTTGGTGTAGAGAAACAATGTGCAGACGTACCTATGGTTTTGTGCATGGATTTCGCACATGGTTTTGGGTGTTGTGGTTTTTAGTCCATGGTATTTTGTAGATCTGGTCAAGGAAACTACAATTATGTTCTAATCCAGGGTTAATGGATTGGGTTTTATGGATGATTCGGCATGTATATGTATATATATTTATATTATATATATATATATATATATTATATATATATATATATATATATATATATATTATATATATATATATATATATATATATATATATTATATCTGTATTTTAACATTGAAAGGAACATATGAAAAACAATCTTGTAGTCTCGGTTTTGTGATCCAGGGGAAAATCTCTATGTATATTTTGTTTTATGTGTTATGCTCTCGCTATTGTTTATTTTCTATTTTTTAGAATTCGTATGCAGGTAATTTCTATATGGGGTTAAAACCTACATGGAGAGCTTTATTTTTTACTAGATATCTATGAATAAAGATGTGGCTTTTGCTTAAGGAATGCCTAAATCCTACAAAACTTTGTGCAACCAAAAAATTTCACATGCTGCTTCCCATGCTAATGTATATTTTTCTTATGCCGAAGAAGTGGCCACTGTAGCCTGCTTCTTGCAACTCCAAGAAACTGCAGTTGACCCCATGTTCATCAAATAACCTGACGTCAATGCTTGATCATCAATACTTCCAGCAAAATATGCATATGAATATCCACCAAGTACAAATTTCTTAGTATTTTTGTAAAGAAGACCAAAATATTTTGTGCCTTGGATATATCTAAGGACCCTTTTTCCTGCATTCTAGTGGCTTTCCCTTGGTTCATGCATAGAATATTGACTGCATAAGATAAGTCTAAAGGAGTGATTGTCAGATAGATCAAGTTGACAATCAACTATCTACAAGTAGTATTGTTCACCAATTCTCCCCCTTCAAATTTTGAAAGTTTTAAGTTGTTCCATCGGGGTGAGAAGGGGTTTGCAATCTTGAATTCCAAATATTTGAAGAAGTTCAGATGCATACTTGCTTTGACAAATGAAAATATTTTTGGATGTTGGAATACTTCAACTCCAAGATAGTAGTGAAGTAATCCCAAATAAGTCATCTTAAATCCAACCCGCAACTCCTTCTTTACTTGCAAAATATGATCATTATTGTCCCTAGTAATGATCAAGTCATTGGATGAGGCTCATCAATGGGTAAATTATATGGACCTTAATGCACCTCCAGCTTATGAAAATCAACTTTTCTCATCATTATTTACATGTTTTAATTATGTTTTTCTTAATGAGAGTAAAGATGAGATGTCATGTCTAGTGGTCTAATGTGCATTGATTGCAAGTTTGGAGAAAATTTTGGCTAATTAAAGTGCAGGAACTCAAATGGAGACAAGCAAGAGGGATTCTATGGGATAGGATCTACCTCCTTAACTCCTCACTCACTCAAATATTTCTAAATCAAATCTCATCAGCTTGGAGTTGGAAGCAACTGAGTCATGAAGTTCATTGACAGCCATGCCAGTGACAGTTGAAGACCATTTGATCTCGAGATTGGAGCCAAGCATCCCTAAATTTAAGGAAGTTGTTGGTAACTTTAGTTGCATAAATCAAAAGGCTTAGAACCTCATTAGGATTTAGATTTTTTGTTCAATATAGCTAAGTAGTTTTCGAGTTGAAGGATTGTAACCAAGAACACTTATGTATTTATTATTTTTTAATGAAAATGAGAAGCATTCACATGATCCAACACTGAGTTGACTCAGAGGGCTGAAGCTCTTGGGTTAGGGCCCAACCCTAATTTCAGAGGTTCCTCTTGTTGTATATCTATGCTTAGGTTATACTTATAGTTGGTTGCTGAACTGATTTTGGTGTTGTTAATTTGCAAAGTATCGGTAGATTTGATTAGTTTACTTCCATTTGTGGATAGTTCTAATAGTAGCATTGTAGCGATAAGAAGATATTCCAAAAAGGTTGACAGCAAGTGGTTTTCATCACATTTCTCCCTTTTAGGGATCATGGTTTGATGAACACTTCTCATACAGCCCAAAAAGACAGAATTCTTGCTTTTTGTGTAATCTAGGGTTTTCTTGCTAATTAGGTCATTATCTTTCAGTTTCATAGAATAAGTTGCAATTGGCATTTTCTGATCTCTTAGGTTTTGCATTGATCTCATCTCGCTTTCATATTGGTTTCAAGCACTTCCATGCATGAACTTAGAAAGTACATGGTGACAACTCTGTTTTTTTCTATTTGAATAAACCCTTCTCATGTTTGATGAATTTATGTATAAATGCTAAGAATGATGTGTGTTGTTGCAAGAGTTTCTAAATTGTAGGGGGGCCTCATCTCATCAACCTCAATCAAGCCATATCCACCCATGATTCCCAAAATTCACTAAGGTATCAATTCAAATTCTTGTCGTATGAGGAAAACTCTCCATTTCCGTTGAGAAAATCCAACCATCTTAAAGCTTTGGCTTGAGTTCTAAGTAAGTGCCTACCACTCCCATGCATTGATCCCTTCTTATTCACCTTTTCCAAGCTCCATCCCATCTTCTATACCATTCCCTAAGCATTTGGCCTGTTGCTGTAATAAAACAAGGGATCTTGTAGGTGAACTAGTACTTCTTGTAGACATCCTCTAAGAAAACCTGTAGTAGCTTTTTTTGAGCCCGAATTGAGAAAAAACATCACTAAAGCCAGGATTAGATCCCTAATTTCCCTCCAAGCCATCTGAACCATTGTACTCCTTTTCCTCCACACCTGTCTCCCATGCAAAAGAACCAAGCAATATTAGAATTTACATTTTTCAAGCAAAAAGATCAAAAGGAAAAAAGTTATTTTATGTTTATTCATGCACATAGCATTTAGTACTCTCTAGATTAGATTTCATGCTTAGATTAGTTAAAACCTCACATGTGTTAAAGTAGGGTTCTTTTGCAATCAAATTATGTTAGCAAATAGATAGAGGATTTCATGTTATTTTGCAAGAATTTCTTTCAGTCTTTCCTTCATGCAATAGACAACATTTCTTTTCTTCCAATTAGGGTAAATTCCTCTTCTCCAAGTTGGTAATCAACACTATTCTAGTCAATAGAAAGCTGGTTTGAGAAACCCTAGTGGTCTATCACCCCATCTCAGTAGTGAAAAAGAGTAGACCAATTACATCTATTTGTGTATACAACACTATCACCTCCAAGTTTGTACGAACCCCGGGTTGATGAAGTAAAGTCGGTAGCCCCAGGAGTTGCAACATCCTTGCTGCAATACTGGTGCTTATCATCATCCACATACATAACAAGAATCACCATATTTTTACCTTGTTTGCATACATATAAAGTATCATCAGATTCACTTCGCTTAAAGCCAACCTAGCAAAGGTACTCGTCCATTTTTGCATACCAAGCTCGTGGAGCTTGTTTCAATCTGTATAAAGCTTTGATTAGTTTACATACTTTGTGTTCCTGCCCTTCTATCTCAAAACCTGGAGGTTGGGTCATACATAATCCTTCGTGTAGGTCCCCATTTAGGAAGGCACTTTTAACATCCATCTGATGGATTTTCCATCCTTTTTGAGCTACTAATGCAAGTGTTAATCTGATGGTGTTCCATTTTGTTGTAGGTGAAATTTTTTTCTCATAGTCGATTCCTTCTAACTGGGAAAAAAATTTAGCAACAAGTCTTGCCTTGTACTTGTCATTGTCTCCATCTGGCTTATACTTAATTTTGTAAACCCATTTGCATCTGATGGGTTTCACATTTTTAGGACAATCAAGAAGTTCCCAAGTGTTGTTTTCCATAAAGCCTTGTATTCTTCAATTATTGCCTTTTTCCATTCTATATGTTCTACTGCCTCTTTGTATGTGGAGAGTTCAATAAAATCATTTATGATTAAGGAAAACGTGTCTTCATTTCTTTGTGAACTTCGTGTTCCTGTTTTTTTTTGTTCATCTGCCTTGATATCCTTGAAAATTTGAACGACCCATTTTGGCAGTTGATGTGCACTTGTTTGTGGATCTGAATAATCACTATAATTAGAAAGTGGATTGATATAAACAAATTTTCTTCGATCATGTGAATATTTAGGGGATGGAGAGTCACTTTCAGATGCCACTACTTTTAGGATATTTAGAGGAACTTCCAGAAGATCTAGATGGTCTAGATGAAGTTAATGAGCTGGATGAACCATTTTCTAATGAACGCAATTCAATTTCATACCAATGTTGTGTACTTGGTTGATTTTGCATTATTCTTTTCTTTTTATCTTCCTTAGTTTCCAATTTATGTAGAAGACTTTCTATCTTTATGGCACTCCTTCTTTCTGTTTCATCAAATATAACATCCCTACTAATAATAAACTTTCCATTAGATAGAAAATGATATCCCTTCTTTTCATCGGAATACCCAATCAATGTACACTTCAAACTTCGTGAATGAGGCTTATTTCATTTTTATTTTATAACTAAGGCGTAGCACACTAAACCAAAAAATATAAGATGTTTAACTAGAGGTTTGAAACCAAACCATGCTTCATATGGTGTGATTCTATCCAAAGAAGTAGTAGGAAGCTTTTTCCTTAAGTAGATCATTGTATGTATTGCTTCTCCCCAATATAAAGGACTTAAATTTTTGAAAGTTAGCATGGATCTTTCCATCCCTAACAAGGTGTGATTCATTCTCTCTACTACATTTTGTTGTGGAATGTAGACATTTGTAAGTTGTATTTTTGATACCATTGTCCCTACAATAAGTTTAGAATTCATTAGAAGTGAATTCCCCTCCATCGTATGTCTCGAGAGTGCCAATTTTTTTCTTTAACTTCATTCTCAACCAGTTGGCGAAAAGTCTTAAAATTTTCAAAGGTTTTTTACTTCTGTTTCAAGAAATAGACCCAAGTCATTCTACTAAAATTATCAATGAAGAGTAAAAATTATCTACAACCTCCTAGATAAGTCTGTAGAGGTCCACAAATGTCATTGTGAACCAATTTCAAACGCTTGTTTGCACACCAAGAACTTGTTGGAAAATTCTCTTGACTTTGTTTCCCATAAACGCAAGCTTCACATTTTGCATTTTATTTCTTAAAAGTTGGAAATCCTTTAAGAATTCCTTGCTTTTGAATTTGAGAGATACTTTCAAAGTTTAAATGCCCATATCTAACATGCCACAACATTTTTGGTGAAATATTTGTACTTGTTGCTCCTTCAAAATCAAAATTTTGTGGAATCATTGTTCCTTTCATCCTTAAAAGTTTTCCAACTTCATATCTTGTCATGACTGTCTTCATATTCAGTTTGATGGAGTTGATTTTTACTAAGCCATCCTCCATAACAACCCGATGTCTTGCTTGTCGAATCGTGACTAATGACAACAAATTCTTCTTGAAAGTTGGTACATACCAAACATTTGAAATTAGTTTTTCTTCAATGTTAGGAAGATAAAATTTTACTACACCTCTTCCACAAGGATTCTGTCTTGTATCATCCACATGAAAGATGAATTGAGTTTGCATTGTTGAAAAGTCTGAAAAAAGTCACATCGAAAATTCATATGTTGTGGTGCCCCTATATTTAAGATCCAAGCATCTTCATAATCACTTTTAAGATATGTGGAGACCTGTAATGTTGTTGATTCCAAACTTTGAAGTGTAGTAAAGACATATTTTGAGCCATCATATTCTTTATTATTATCAAATTATGCTAAGGGTTGTTGAAAATTTGGAGTTTTTTCAATAGAAGTTTGACAATCTTCAACATAATGACCAACTCTATTACATATTCTACAAATAAATTGATTGAAATCTTTGCCTCTTACTTGACTCTATCCTCTGCCTTTGCTTTTTCATTTACCTTTATTTTTTCTTCTGCCTTGACTGTTGCCTCTGCCTTTAATGATGCCTCTACCTTGAATGTTGCCAGTACCAGAACTGTTGCCTCTAGTGAAGTTGTTCCCTCTGCCTTGAATTCTACCATGACCTTGTCCTCTGCCTTGATTTGGATTGTTGTTCCCTTTTTCTCTACCTCCATAACTATCAGTTGAATATTTACTAGTGTTGGCTTCTATAAAGAAGATGTCTTCTCCAACTTGTTCCTTCTTTCCAAAAGTTTTGTCATGTTGAGCTAGAATTTCACTTAACTCATCAAATTTTAACTTTTCTAGTTTTCCAGTTACTTCTAAAGTTTTCAAGAAATGTGTGTATGAGGAAGGAAAACCAACAATGAAAATAGTAGTCATGAAACTACCATCCACTGGTTGAAATCCAACCTTTACTATTTCCTTTTTAATGTTCTTAAGTCTGGAAATGTATTCAAGTACATCCCCCCTTTCTGTTAGTTTATGTCAAAGAAACTTCAATTGAAGATAAAATTTCTTAGATTCAGGTTGTGTATCAAATAATTCTTTAAATATTCTCTAGGCAGGCCATGCATCATAAGCATTTTCAATGTGAACATACATTTCATCGTTAACTAAAGATTTGATTAATGCTAATTCTTTGGCATTTTTTATCTCCCATTTATCTAGTGAGTCCGCATTTGTAGGTTTTGTTGGTTTAACATCACCATCGCATACATATTTCCAAAGTTAATTGTAAATCAAAGTGCTTTCTATGTGCCTTTTCCATGCCTTGCAATTCTTTGAGCCTTCAAGTTTGTCAGATTCAGAAAAATAAATTTAGTAGCTTGGACATTGTAAAAGTAAATGTATGCACTAAGATGGATCATGCACCACAAAAGAAAACAAACCACACGTAGCATCACACACATAAAAAAATGATCTATTAGGGCTTGGCCTTGACCCTTGTATAGTCATTTGAAGAGAAAAATGACTGAGCTTTGCACTTGGCTCTAGTCAATATTTCTTAAATTTTACAATGAAACTTTCAAAATTTAACTTTTACAAATATTCTCGCAATTTGACTTATTTGACTCTAACCCTCCCTCAAAGTGAAAGTTAATTTGAGTTACAATTTGTTTCCCTCAAATAAAATTTTACACCTTATTACTTAAAAATTACAAAATACAAACACACATCTTATCACTCGAAATTTACAAAATTACACCTTATCACTCCAAATATTACAAAATTTCCCCAAAATTCAACTTATCATTCCCAATATCACTCCAACAAAATATTAAAAGGCATACTTATCTCTCCACTAAAATTACAAAATTCAAAATAAAAAATGCACCTTCTCACTCTATTAATAAACTTTGTTTTTTTTTTAATTTCTTTTAAACTTCCTTTTAAAAGAATTTTATGAATTCGCTTTAATAAAGTGAATTAAAAAGTGAATTTACATTTATGGAGACACTTGAAAAAGTGAACGAATCTCTTTTTGTGGAAGGTCAAAGCACACTTTAAACGATTCATAAAGCGCACCTTTAAAAATATTCATGGGAGAAGTGGCTCAACGTAGGTATTTTTAAATGTTGTTACTTCCTCCACATTGGTTCAACGATAAGTTCATGTTGTATAAGTCCAGGCAACACCATAAATCTGACATGGTATTATCTTTCACCTAGGTCATGTCCATGTACAGTGAGCACTTTCACGTTGGTTCGTTAATGCCGGTCTCTAAACTTTGTTGGCTCCTCCACTATACCCACAATAGCTGCTCCAACAATCAATACCAAAACCATTGCTCTAGCAAATGATACCAAAACCACTTCTCCAGCAATCGATACCAAAATTGTTGCTCGAGCAAATGATACCAAAACTGTTGCTCTCCTTAGACGCCACAATTATTTCCCTATGCAAGTGCTTGACTCCTCCACAGTGATCTCGTGCTGATTTTTTATCTATGTTAGTCTCTACATTGTTTCTTCTCTGTCGATATTGAAATGATATCTACTCTCCATGGTTTTCCACACTGCGGGTGTTTTTCATGCACAATGTTTGAGTTCTCTAACATTCACATAGTTTAGATTCACAAGTGTCTTAAAACTTTAAATACTTTCGGGGAGATCCCAAAGATAATAAAATATTTTATGATGGCAATTTAATTTGCTAATCTCGAATCTCAAATCAACAATAAAAGATATAATAGTCAAATTCCTTTTCCTTAATAAAAATATGAACTACTAGCATACCAATTAACTGCTTGGTGGAGTTTTCCAAAAGCCTGCAGAGTTGGAATCTCTTCATTTACCTTCTAAATCACTGACGGCTCTGATACCACAATAATAGCATAAGTATCTTTAGACATACAAATTTTATTAATAGGGAAAATAAATATTACATAAAAATATTCAATAGCTTACACACGACCACTCAACACACTTTCAAATGGAGAGAAACAAGCTTTAAATAAGCTTGTGTCCTAAACTAATTTTGTTATGGATCACTTATTTCATTTACAAGTGTCCATCTACATTTAATGTTCTCATAACAATACTCCTAACTATTTTCCTAAATTAGCTCCTAAGAAACGACACCTTTCTAGATGTCATATATTTTACAACAATTAGCTATTCTAAAATATCTCCAATATATAATTAAATATTATAGATAATTGAATATTAGACTCTAAATAATTAAACTATAGCTTATGTATTTTAGATCATCTAACATAGACTTTTCTATTGATTTGGTACCAAGGGCATCACCGGCATCTAAGGAACCTTGCAGGTTGAGCACTCCAGAGTTGGGAGAGTTGAAGTTGCAGTTGCAGGAAATGTTGGACAAGGGATAGACTAGGCCAAGTGCATCACCTTGGGGTGCAACAGTATTGTTTGTAAAGAAAAAGGATTTTACTCTCAGGTTATGCATTGATTACATGAAGTTGAACAAAGTGACCATCAAGAACATGTATCCATTGCTGAGGATTGATGATTTGTTTGATCAGTTGAAGGGAGCAGCAGTGTTATCAAATATTGATCTGAGATCTAGATATCATCAAGTACGCATTCAATATGAGGACATCTACAAGACTACTTTCTAGACTAGGTATGGGAATTTTGAGTTTGTTGTAGTTCCCTTTGGTTTGACTAATGCTACAGCTACTTTTATGTGCTTGATGAATAGCGTGTTGCGTCCTTACTTGGCCAAGTTTGTTATTGTGTTCATTGATGATATATTGGTATACTCTAAAAATGAAGAAGAGCATGTTGAACACTTAGCAACAATATTGATATTGTTGAGAGAGCATCAATTGTATGCTAAGCTCAGCAAGTGCAGTTTCTTTCAGACTAAGGTGCATTACTTGGGACATGTGGTTTCCAAGGAAGGCATAGCAGTGGACCCAGAAAAGGTAATAGCTATCATTGAGTGGTCAGCTCGTAGGAACATGAATGAGGTAATATCATTCATGGGGTTTGCAGGGTATTATAGGAGGTTCATCAGAAACTTCTTGCAGATTTCTTGTCCTATCACATCATTGCAAAAGAAAGGAAAGAGGTTTGAATGGATAGTGGAATGTGCAGCGAATTTTGAGCAGTTAAAGCAGTTGTTGACACATGCTCCAGTGTTAAAGATCACAGATCCGGACAAAGAGTTTTTGGTATGTATAGATGCTTGCAAGAGAGGGCTTGGTGGAGTCATTATGCAGGAAGGATAGGTAGTGTGCTATGAGTCATATCAACTAAATGAGCATGAGAAGAACTACCTAACACATGATCTTGAATTGGCAATGATCATCCATGCATTAAAGATGTGGAGGCACTAGCTTCTTGGCAGGAGGTTTGTAATAATGAGCGATCACAGTGGACTACAGTATCTATTTGACCAACTGAATCTAAATGTCAGTCAAGCTAGATGGTTGGCCACGATTAACGAGTTTGACTTTGAGATCAAGTATATTAAAGGTAAAGAGAATAGATGCTCTTGGCAGCCAGATACAGGTGAATCATATAACATTTATGAACTCCTATGGGACAAATCTACAGGATAGGATCTTGTAGGAAGTTCAGCAAGATGTCAGGTATATGGAGCTTAGGGATAGGTTGCAGAAGAAGACAGGTATAGGTATGGGTACAAGTACAGGTATAGGTGCAGGTACAGGTATACATGATGAATACTATCATCTTACAGAAGATGGATTGGTTATATTTAGGGACAAGATATATGTGCTAGATGACAGTGATCTCAAGAAGCTTATCTTGAGGGAATTTCATGCGAAACCATATTTAGGTCACCCAAGCTATTAGAAGACACCAAAAACAGTGAAGAAGTTTTAATATTGACAAAATTTGAAGAGAGACATGGCAGAGTTTATGGCTAGGTGCTTGGATTGTCAGTGGGTGAAGGCAAAGTGTAAGTATCCAAATGGACTACTATAGCCGATTCTGATTCGAGAGTGGAAATGGGAGGTCATTTCCATGGACTTTATCGCAGGTTTTCCAAGGGCATATAGGAAGCATGATTCCATCATGGTTTTGGTGGATAGGTAGACGAAGGTAGTGCACTTCATTCTAGTGAAGTCTACATAGTCAACAAATGATGTAGCATAGGTCTTCATCATAGATGTGGTCAGATTGCATGGTGTTCTAAAGAATATTATGTCAGATAGGGATGCAAAGTTCACTTCCAAGTTTTGGAAGGTGTTGTTTGCACATTTAGGTATAGAGTTGGCCTTTAGTGCAACTTATCATCCATAGATAGATGGATTGATAGAGAGGGTCAACAGGATATTGGAGGATATGTTAAGGATGTATGCGATGCATCAACAATGGAAGTGGGAAGAGTACCTTCTATTGGTTGAGTTCACTTACAACAATGGGTATCGGGAATATTTGAGGATGAGTCTGTCTGAGGCATTGTATGGGCAGAATTGCAATACTCCCAATAGTTGGAGTGATCCAGTTAACAGGGTGTTGATTGGACTGAACATGTTAGTGGAAATGGAATAGGAAATTCAGATAATCAAGAAGAATCTAAAAGCAACACAAGATAGGCAGAAGAGCTATGCAAATCAAAATATGTTGTTTAAGGAGTTTTAGGTTGGGGAGTAGGTGTACTTTTGCATCAAGTTGGAGAAGAGCTCTTTGTGGATTAGATCGTGTGCCAAGATGACACCCCAGTTTTGTGGACCTTTCAAGATGCTTGAGAGGATTGGGCCAGTACCCTATCAACTTGCACTGCTTCCAATAGTGAAAGTCCATGATGTTTTCTATGTGTCATTTCTTAAGAAGTATGTTAAAGATGTTGATCATGTGATTGACTGGTCTGTATTGTGGGTGGAGCTAGAAGGAGAATTCCATTCGGAACCTCGGTGCATTTTGTAGAGAAAGATGATCATGCTCTGGAATCGAGCAATCGAGCAGGTTAAAGTGCAATGGAAGCACTTGGGCCCGATGAATCTACATGGGATATGGTGGATTAGATGCAGGCTATCTATCATTCTCTATTTGTTGGTTGAGCAAATTTCTTTGGTATATGTTTCAGTGCATGCTTTGGTATGATGTTTTGGTATATGTACATATGTATATGGATTTAAATATCACCTTGAGCTATGTTATAAAGCTCCAATAAGAGGTATGGGTGTCATGTCATTATGATGTTATATTTGTCATGTTGTCATGTTGGTTTGGTTCTCAGCAGGTTGATTGTAAATACTGCAACAAGCTAAGTTATAAAGCTCCATGGGCAGTATTTTTTTCTTACAACAGTGTTGTTGGTTGTAGGTGTCAATGAACACCGAGGACAATGTTCCCCCAAGGGGGAGGGTTTTGTAACATCCTTGGTTAAAATCCATGTAAAAGTTAATAAAGGAAAAATAATAACCATGGTCATGGAACATGTATTCCAAGATGAATGTTGGGCAAAAACATAGTGATGGGGATCACTTGTGATTAATTAATGGCTAAGGAAATTGGCAAAGGTAACGGAAAAATATTTGGAAAGGCATGAGGCATTAATTAGCGTTTTATTTATGAAAATAATGTAAATTAGGAGAAAAGGAAGGTGAAAGGTAACAGGTTGCATGTGAGGAGGAAAATAATGGAAAATGAAGAAAATAGAGGCCTCATTGATAAAAAGCCTTCTGAGGATCAGTTGGTGCCTTTTTTCAATTTAGTTTTGGAGCTCTTCTCTATTCTCTCTCTCTCATAGTATTGGACAGTTAGAGTTTTCTTGGAGCACTCTTGGAGGAGTGTGGCATACTTGGAGTTTTGGAGCAAGAAGGAAAAAGAAGAGCAGGAAATCGCAAGAGGACATCGAGATCAGCAACTACAATGGGTTTTTCTTGCAGGTGTCGAGTTGCATGTATATTTTCCTTGCTAGTTTTGGCATGCATGGTGTATGAATGTGGTTTCTTCGTTATGATCTATCATTGACATAGAGGATTGCCTGGATTGACAATGGATTTCCGTATCCTTGCCCCTTCCTGGATAGCCATGGTGTTTTGGGTTCCTTTTTTTTTCTAGTTGGTTCTCATGTTCCTTTGGTTGTGGGTTGATTTACTAGTTCGTGGAAGCCTTGGTTGGAAAAACGCTCTGAAAGCCTTGTAATAGATTAGGTTAAGTGACTAGTCCTAAAAGCCTTGCTTGGAAAAATTCTCTGGAAGTCGTTGGTGGGTTGAGTTACTAGTACTAAAAGCCTTGGAAAGCTTGGGTAGAGACCAATCTGGTGATGGTTAATGATGTGCGACCGTGAGGTGGAATCACTGGTTGAGGGTTGATCTTTTTTGGCCTCCATAATCCCTAGATGGTTTTGATTGATTTTTTTTTATGCAATCCCACATTCATGCTTGGAATATGGCATGGGGGTGACTGACTAAAAGAAAGATTTGGCTTAGCCTAGTCTACGGTCGGGTGGTTCGTGGAAGTCCCATACTTGGTCATCTTATGCAATCATCAATAAGAGATCTTTCTCCTTGGTATTTCATGGATAAATATATGTATTTTATGTGTTTTATATGGTTGTTATATCCTTGATATTTTTGTTGGTTATATGTTGTTTATGAATGATATTTATGATAGTGAAAATGTATGGCTCTCATCATGTTTTGGTTAATCACTAAATTTACAATGAATATATGGCTTAATAGATGGCAATGAAGTTATTGTGATGAGGCATCAATGATTCTTAGTGATTCTTAGATAATTATGAGACCCCTATGCTCAGATTTGTTGTTTAAACCTGTAGAATGCATATTTGTGACATGTTTAACGAAATGTCTGTCATGGCTAATAGGGGTCCAGTCAAGTCCTAGTTCAAGTAATTGTATTTGTATCATTGTTCCAAAATTATCTATCATTTATGGAAGTTTCATGGAGTTCTAGGTTGTGACCTAATCCCTGGCACTGAAAAAGTCACATAGAATTCGGAGTTGCAGACACATAACTACCTGGGAAAGTCCCCAGTCACATGCATTCCCATGTTGTGGGAGTGACTATAGGATTCCAATCACACTCATGACCATGTCATGGGTGTGAATGAGGGTTTAATGCAGTAAAAAGTCAGTTTGTCCCAGGGGCTAGTCACTTGGAAGGTTTGGATGGCTCCTGGGGGTTTTGTAGTATGTCTTGAAGGTTTGTGTTGTGTGTTCCGTCAGTTCCAATTCCTTAACTGAAACATGGGGAGTTGAATCATATCATAGTAACTCTTCATCACATGTTTACCTCAGTTGGTCAGTTACTTGGGTAGATGTGGGAGGAGGGTGTTACACAAGAGGAATCATATTTTGAGGATGAGAAAAGTGATTATGAAGAAAATGAAGATGATGAAGGTGGCAAAAAATGAATATAGTTGGTGAAACCCAATATTTCAACATAATGTTGGGTGACATGTGCCCATCCTCTGATTAACAAAGTAAAAATTTAAAATGAAAAGGATTAGCCTATTCTCAATGTTGATGATAGTGGGATATTCAAAGGGGTCCAATCGTAAAGTACAAATGACAAAGACCGTTCCACAAGATTTGGTACATCAAAGGAAAAGGAGCCTACTCCTAAGAAACCTACTCCTAAGAAACCTCCTCCTAATGAATCCCCAAAGAAATATCATCCTAAGAAAGATGCACCAAAAAGGATCCTCCCAAAGGAGAACCCAAGCACAAAACCAAAGACAAAGAAATTGAACTTGATATTGATGTGGGTGATACTATAGGAAAGATGACTATGCAATTTCATATAAAGAATATAGCTAAGCTTCCATCCCAAAGATGGTGGGTAAAGAAGGATTTTTGGTTTGAGGAAGAGGACCCACCTATCACATTACAAAATATACACCTCTCTAACACCAATCCTAGTCATGAACCATTTTTTATTACCTTAGCCATTAATGACCCCCTTCTTCATAATTTCATGCTAGATTTTGGGGCTTCCAAAAATATATTTCTATTAAAAGTCATGAAGTGACTCAATATAAGTATTACTAGAAAATACAAGAATTTAGGTGGATTTGATTATAAATTTGTTGAAGTTAAAGGCCTTATTAAAGATCTTAAAGTGTCATTAGCCATTAATAAGGACATATCATTACTCATGGATGTTGTGGTTATTGATATACCTGATGTGTGGGGAATGCTATTGTCTAGAAAATGGGGTGCTATTGTGGGAGGTCAGCTGCAAATTTACTTATCTTATCTCACTATCCTACAGCCTGATGGTACCCCGTTCATCCTAAATAACTAACTCATGTGGTAAATCCTAATCCAATTCTATACGGCAATATGCCTAAGGCTAAGGACCCCACTCCTATTCTCCCCTCATAGTAATTATGCATCCTTAAAATACCCTATCCAAAAAAAAGTAAGAAGTGGGCACAAAGGCCTAAGAGGGATATCAAGGTCGGGAATGTAGTGTTGGTAGATAAGAACCATATCCTTGCCAAGATTCATGCTAAGGTTGGTGAGGGATATTACTATATTGCTAGAATTGATGATGAAATTTGGTCGGAGCTCGTCAAAATAAGTTGCATCGCCCCTTTCTTTGACACTTAACATTGTATCATATGCATGTTATAGTAGGATGCATTGCATATTGGTTTTGCTTTAGAATTTAAATCATGTCATGTTATCATGCTAAATTTAGATTAGACTTTCATTTTAGAGTAGATTTTATTTCATGTCGATTTTATGGACTAATAAAAGCATGGGTGATCAAACGACACCATCAAAACATGATACCCCATTTGCTTTGTCTATGATGTACAAGTAATATGTCTACGGTCCCAAGAGATTTTTGTTGTTCTCATGACCTCCCCATTCGAGTACATGGTTTGTGCACTCTTCTAGGAGATCATGTCCCAGTTGGATCCAGATGCTACCCACCACCAATAGGTGAACCCTACCAGCAAAGTTTTCTCCTAGATTTGTCTTTGGTCAGTGACCAACAACCCCTTGCAACCACCTAATAGCTCGATGTGCTAATTTTCTCCACTACTTGAGCCAACCATTGTGTGTCCTTGCTCCTTTTTCATGATCATATGTTTGAAGGTGGGCCTTCCAACCCAATGGTATGGATTTTAATTATTGTATTGTGTGTTTATTATTTCTTTTATTGGGCACACTTGGGCATGGATTAGTGCAGGGATTCAGTGGAAAGAAAGGGTTTGGGTTCTACTCTTGTTTCCTTGGCTCAACTTTAGGGTTTAATCTTGTATCCTAGTCCAGTGGGATCTCCTTTATGGACCATTAGATTTAGGAGTGACACAATATGGGAAACCTTGATTTTTGTTGTGTGGTCTTGCATCCTGATACCACATGTCTCACTTCCCTCCACTCATTACAAGCGCTTTTACGTTCTCCCCACCTGGGTCCACATTTGTCCATTGGGTCCATAAGATGTTATCCTTCCCCTCCCCTTGTCCACACATTTGGTCAAGCTTGGAATGATGCACTAGAGGTTGATGTAGCTAAAAATAAATATAAAAGCATGATATGGCCACATAGAACAAGAAATGTACCACAATTTGCAAAATATGGCTGGGAAAAAAAAAATTTAAAACGTGGGAAAAATCCAAACATGAGCTCCACCCCTTATCATTATGGTCATCAAGATGGTTCATAGGGCCCTTATGAGTGCCCCTCTCATCATTAAGGAATATATGATTGTCCCAAAACTTAGTGGGAAATAAACTACCTCGCCTTAAGGGGTTAATCACTGCTACATCTTACACATCATGATCTTTTCCCCTTGAGCTTCGAGTAGTAAAAATGAAGAAAAAACAATAAAAGGAAAAAAAACCATATAAACAAGGGTGGAAGAAAAAAGGTCGAGGTAACTCATGTACCATGATTGATCCATCCTACATTCATACATCTAGGTATGGGATTCCCTTATCATAACTTCCCTTGTACCATGGAATGTGGCTTGGAGCCTCCCTTATCGCCCCCACTCCATTCCATCATTATTTCACATGACACCAACCATTTGATAGGTGTACCATGGACTTGTCATTCCCTTAGAATTTGAAACCACCTAATAAGATCCTTTATTAACCCCTCTTTCCAAGGAACGAAACATTTGGGTATGTCTAAAGCCCCATTTGGAAGGGGATGCCACTATGAAGTATCCAATTTTTTCCCCTAATTAGCAAGCTTATTTACTCAATTGCACTGATGAATTATTGTAATGGAAGGTGATGAGACACATTCGATCTTATATAAGATTGCAGGCAGATTTTCATCTTGGACTTGGTGTCCCTATACGGGATCCAAGTCCTCTAGAGGGCCATAATGGCACTTGTAAATTGAGTAATGATAGTTATGTGCCACCATCTATGCAAAACATTGATTGCCACACCATGGGATGCTTCATCATCACCACATTTCTTATTCGTGCCTAATACATGGATGATGATACACCTGTACCACGTTGCCTAGTTGACTAAACATTACACTCAACACTTGGTAGTCAATCCAGGGCCTAGAGAAGGTTTTGTCTTTCACGGGGAGATATGGGAGGGCATTGTCATCTTCTAACCCTCATTGATGGAGCATCGACTTGATCTTGAGCCGTTTAGAGACCCATGAGACCCATTTGGGCCCACGGATTCCAAATTTGGGTTTAGATATGCTGTGTAACATTTGGAGGTTACCCCCCTCTTATTCACCACTTTTGAGGCCCTCACTCTCATCATCAACACATGAGGCCTCAATGTTTCCTTTTAGGCCTCCACGTCAGGGCCTTAGCGTGGCCCTGAGAAGGCTTATTTGATTTATTTTATGAGTTATCATGGTTGGATCATAACCATGGGTGGGTTACTAAGAATTTTAGGCATTGGAGGGGCTTTTAGTTTTATTTTGGAACTCTTAGATCATGTATAAATAGATGAGGCCTATCCTCACTCAAAACATCATCACTTGGATTTTGATATCTCTCCTTGATAATTTTGGACCTAAAATTGTTGGACGAATTTGAATGATTTGGATGCATTTTGATGTGTGGAAATTTTCGCTATATCTCTTGGAGCTTCATTTTGGTATTTTGATAGATGGATATATTCTGCATTGTCTTGTACGTGATATTTTAATGCTATCTTTTGATCCTTTATTAATGTCTAATGCATGTTATGTCATCTCATGGTTTTAAATGTGCCATAATTAATGAAATTTTGTTTAAATAGTGAAGCTATTGGGAAATTTCATGTGTTATTCATGTTAATGAATGAATGAGTGTTCCTAGAGGTTCTATTGCATTGTGCATCCTGGAAACTCCATCAAAAAGTCTCATCGAAGTACAAAAATCTAGAAGTCGTTTTGTTGTTGCTTCATTAGGGCATGCAAAATTTCTTCCAGATCTCCTTGGAGAGTGAATTTTCCAAATCAATATAAGCTTTGAATCCAACTCTCCTAATTTCTAAGAATTTGTCTTAATCCTAGGTGGTCAAACCTAATTTCATAAATCATCTTTTTTCTCACCTCCTTTTACCTCCTTTTTTTCGTTCCTTTAAGGATAGGGAGGCCCCTCTAGGGCTTGGTGTGAATCTCATTTGAGGAGTGTGTTTTCAATTCTGCTTGGATATATCTCTTCTTTAGCATCTACTCTAGTGATCCTCAATTTTTTATGCAATTCCTACAGTGGGATCTCCGGAAATTTGATGCCTTAGCCATCACATCAAGTGGGAACCCTAGAAGCTAATTGATGAGCCTCATAAATGCATAATTATATGGGCTCATTTTACCTCCTAACCTAGTCAAATCAACCATTCTTTTAGCTTATTACATGATTTTATGATTGCTTATAGAGTCAGTTGAGTTATTTATGATGCCATGAGGTCTAATATGTGTTTAATGCAGATTATTGATGATTTTTATGGTCAAAGTCAAAGATACAATGGACAAATGGCAGAAATAACTCAAAGTGGACAAAGGAGAGGACTTATAGGAGGAAATCCCCCTCATTTATTACTCCCCACTTTGAATTCCCCTTCATTCAGCTCGGAATATAGGCAGCCAAGTCATGCATTAGCAGGCAGTCGAGCAAGTGGAGGACAACTAATGTTTATCTCGAGTTTTAGGAGTCAAGCCTCCCTAATTTTGAGGAAGCTGTTGGGAGATTCATTTGTATAAGTAGAGAGGCCTAGGGCCTCACTAGGGTTGAATTTTTTTTGAATTTTTGTTGCAGCATTGCTTATGTAATTCTGCTCAACTTCGAGCTTATTGTCTTGATAGTTCATGTAACCTTGTTGTTGTTTTGAGAGTAAAGATGGAATCCTTTCTGAGTTAGCACTGAGTTACCTCAAAGGGCTGAAGCTCTTGAGTTAGGGCCCAATCCAAGTAGCCAAGCTCCTCTTTTCTTGCATTTGTATGTTTCATTTTAATTTGTAGATTAGTTTGTTGTTAGATGTATTTCTTTTATGAAAAAGAATAGGTTGTTTTTTATGATTCAGTGGTTTGCTTCCATTTTTGTTTTCAATAACAGGTTAAGAAGTGATAAAGAAAAGATCCAAAAGGCTAGCAATAGTGCCTTTTCCTTTCTTCCTCCCTTTGGGACAATATCTGAGGCAAAGACCCTCTTGTTGCCCCCAAAACGCAGATTTTCCTCCTTCATAGGACTTCTAGCTTTTGCAGCTTTCTAATTGGTTCATGGTTTAGTTTGCTTTGCTTCATAAATTCTTCATCATGCTCATTTCCTTATTTGCAATAGTCTTCTTTCATGCTTTTCTTTCATGCAATGGTTATCAGCATTTTCTTCCATAGATCATAGTTTACTTTGATGCAAAAACTATGTTTTTTAGATGCACTTATTTCCTTGCTTGCTTAATCTCATTAGTTGACTGCCAATTGTGTATGTAGCAGATCTCTTCTAGCAGTAGTCCAGCCTATCAGCCACTCCATCTTCCATCTAATCCATGCCCTAAGGTCACCCAAGTCTCCCCTCAATTCCGCCTTAGTTTCCTACATTTTTCCATAGACTTTCCCCTCTCTCCTTGAGAAAATCCCATCACCTTTCTCTCTCCTAATGATTCTTGGTAGACCCTGGGTGCCCTAACACTTCACTCCAACCTTCATCTACCTTCTCCATCGACCCTTACACCTTCAAAACAGTGAAAAATGCTCTCGGCCTCCTCCTGTAGGCCTCCTTTAGAACGTTGTTTTTCCTATTGTAGATTTCCTGTGTCCTCCTATAGATTTTCCTGTAGGCTTTCTTTTGAAGGCTAAGTTTGGGAAAAGCCTCCAGAAGGCCACTTGAGACCTCCTAGGACCCATCCACACCATCCTACATCCTATCAAGTCTCAAAACTGCCTTTCATCACCACCTATTCGTTGCTACATCCACAACCAAATAAATTACATGCATAACAAATTCACATAAAAATCCAAAAAGATGTTTTTTGCTCATTTACTTTCAGAAATAGCTTAGGCAGATGTTGTTTACTTATTTGAGTAGATAATGGCATTCTTTTCATGGTTTTCATATTGTTTTCTGCAAAAGTAGGATTAGTGGTTAATTAGGATTTCCTTGGTTTGCTATACATTTCAGTCTTCCTTTCTACAAGTAGAATAGCATCAGTAGAGTAATCTATTTTTCCTTCCATCACATATAAAGCTTCTTCTGGAATCCATAGAATTTGGCTTGAGCTCCTAGTGATCTTGTGCTGTTTGACCAAGTGACAACCTGCAGTAAGAACTAGTACTTGTACATACAACATCGTCGCTTCCAAGTTTGTTATGAACTACCGGGTTGATAAGAGTAAAGTAGGTAGCCTAGGAGTTGCAACATTATTGCTACAATACTAGTGCTCACCATATTTTTGGTGTCATTTCCGGGGAAGCGTCAGAGTATTCTGTGATTACTGCTTTCTTCTATTTTCTTCTCACAACATTCTATTTTCAGTTCTGCATTTCTTTCACTTTCCTTTTCAATTTTTCAATTTCTATTTTAGCAAAAGTATATTAGTCACTTCCTTTCTTTTAGTTCTGCATTTCCTTGCTTTCCTCTTCAATTTTGCAAATTTCATTTCAGCAAGTTCATTTCAGTTAGTTGCAAATTGTTTTGTTCAATCAATTTTAGTTTTGCAGGTACTATCAATGTGGGAAAAGAAACAAAAACCAACCAAAAATATTTCCTTTCATGCCTCATAGGAATAAAGATAATTTAGGCAAAAAATTTCCCAACACACCCACTACTTTAGACAGCCAACCTTCTCTCTTCTTCGGTGGCTACGATCAAGAAGAACCATTAGGTGAACAACCCGACATATTTGAAGAACCTATAAGGGAAGAAGAAGAAGAAGAAAACATTCATTTAGAGCCAATTGCTGAACACATAAATGCTAGGGGGAATGGAGAAAGAAATGAGGGTACCTTTCGCATTCTAGAGACCAATGGGGACACCAAAATGAATAATATAAGTCCTTCAGCCCTACCTCACTTCCATGGTTTGACTACAGAAGATCCTGACATCTTCTTGTTTGAGTTTGTTGTCATCTTTCGAACCTATAACTATGTAGAAGACGAGAAAAAGTTGAAACTATTCCCTTCTACTCTCAAGGATGTAGCATTGCGCTAGTTCATGGGGTTACCTGGCAATAGCATCATGACTTGGGCTCAGATGCAGCAGGCCTTTAATGACAAGTATCGAGACTATTGTAGGTCAAAATATACTAAAGAAGAAATATTCTGAATGACCATGGGAAGTGATGGATCCTTGGAAGATTATGAAGAGAGGTTCCAGCTCAGTTACAAAAGGGCCAAGTGTACACTTGACTCTGAATCTCTGAAGTTGGTCCTGCTTAGGGGAATTTAGGAAGACCTTCTAGACACCCTCCGTCTACTCGTTGGGGGAGACATCTACCAACTATCTTATGAGGACATAAACATTGTTTTTAGAAACCATTCTAGAGCAGCCAGAAAGAAAGGTAGGGGGAGTCAACCCATTGCCAGTACCTCTTCTTCCAATTCATCCATAAAAGGAGAAATTGGAAACATACTGGAAGACTTCAAGACTGAGATGCTACAAACTCTTGCAATGCAAATGGATACCTTACATATCAAAAGAAAACAAGAGGAAGCAGAGAGGGCTTTGGCCATTTTTTGTCCTATATGCACCAGGAGGCATCCTAGGAACAAATGTCCATTGAACTTTATAGAGGTTTGTTCAGTCTGTGAAGAATATCATTCTACAGACAAGTGCCCTTCCTTGCACGAACTTAAAGCGGTATACCAAGGGACCGAAGGAGCCACTGAACCACTCTATTTCATGAACCAAAGGAGACCACATGGACCTAGACCATACCAGTAGGGGATGCAAGGGACATATCAAGCATACTACCACCCCAACCAAGTCACTTCCATACCTTCTTGGGGCCCTCCTGCTAATCCTTCCTGGTCCATGCCTCCTCCTTGGTCCTTCCCATCTCAATATCATGCCCAACTAGCCTCCCATTCATTCCAATCCTATGCTTAGCCGTAGCCTCAGTGGAATGCATCTCATCAGGGGTGGAGGCCCTAGTACAACTCTCCTCCCACTCTTTTGCCTCCAGCACCTGCCCAACCATAACCATTACCTTCTGCTCCACCAAGGCAACCCCAAATTCTTGCCCAGCCGAATCTGAACCCGAACAACAGACAGGCTCAACAAGTGTATAGTGGGGAACCATCATTCCCAACTTATGCTGTGGAGATTCAAGAGATTAACCTACGATCTCGGAAGGTTCTCCCAGATAACCAGCCTCCACCTAGGGAGGTTGAGGAAGATAAAGAGGAAAGTGAACCTAAAGCAAATCCACCCTTTCTTAAGAGACTATCCGCAACAGTCCAGCCCACCCCAAAAGAAACTGAACTCCTCGGAGAATTGAAATAGTTATGTGTGAAGATATCACTTCTCCAAGCCATAAAAGATGTGCTTATCTACAATAGGTTGTGTTGTGTAGGTAAATCCCCTCTGCGGGCAGAGACGATCCCACTAGCCTAAATGGGGTCTAGCAACAATCAAACAATGCTAACATGCAGGTTCATAATTGCAAATTAAAGACCGATGATGAGGACCTACCTCGAATCCAACGCTAGTAGTTGTGGAAGAGTATTCGCTCCCGTTCTTTCGCTCCAGCTGGTCACAGTCCCCATGATCCTCATGAATGGACACCTGCACACGCAAAGAATGACACAAATACAAGCATAAAATCCAAGATATGCAACTATATATCAGTCAGAAAGGATATAACTCAAACATCATCATAAAGACAATAAGAGTGGAACCATAATGATAGTCATCTATTATTATTGATAAACAAAGAAGAATACAACCAAGTTCTGACATCAAATCCTCCTTTGACTGGGTGATCAGCAACACATGCCTTGCAAATCTTGTTGGGAATGGGGAACAAGCCTCTCTCTCCTTGATTACTTGGACAAGAATCTCCTCATTAAAGATGCAGCCTTATGGGGATGAAGAAGGCCTCTTGTAGCATGAGCTTAGCAATTCTCAGACTTTGGGACTTAGAATTTGGAGCTTGAAGAGTAGAATTACTAACTAGCTTGTCAAAGGCAAAAGGACAAGCTTATATAGAGAAAGGAGAAGGAGTTAGGATCATCCACAAGATTCATGGGATTAGCCTTATCATTAGGAAGCTTCCATGAGAGGTGGAGAACTACTTCCCTTGTATGGAGATTCGAAGCCCAACTGAACTAACTCAAACTGGAATCAATTCATGAATACGTTAGGAAGAACCTTCGCAAGTTGGTTTGTTAAAAAATTTACCCAACTTGGTTGGTGCAAATGCGAATATGAGATAGAGCGCCATCTGGCGCGCCCTCTTTGGAGGATTTCCCCCATTGGCGCGAGTGATACACTATGGAACAACGCCAATGGAAAAAGGGCTATTTTTATGGGTATTTTGCAGAAGGTGTCTTCAGGGCATATGAAGTACATACTCAAGGGGATATAATGCAAGTGTTTTCAGGTTATGTCACTTCTCACAAGTCTCAGAATAAGTCCTCCAATGTGCGGTAGAAGGGGTAACAGGGACGGTGACAAATTACTGTGTAACAGATGCTGCCTAAAGCATGAGGCCCAAGAGAGAGAGGGGTGAAAAGCTTTACAAGAACATGGCCAACTGAAAACACTGTCACCGGAGAACCTGCATGAAGAAGTACAACTGATATCTCATGTACATGATGTATGTGGTATGGGTGCAACCATCCATAGCAGAGTACATAAAAAGCCGGATCCAAGGTATGGGCGCAGCCATCCAGTAAGGATCGATAAACAGACTCAGGCATGGTCGTAGCCATCCAGCGAATGAGTCATGTAATGATCATAATAATCCACAAAATCGCAACCTGGATTTCAACAGACAAAATCCAGGGTCTTGCGCTCCATATCGACCCGAACAAAGTACAAGTTTAAGCATGCGAATATGGGAGTTGAATTTGAACATGCAAGAACATCGTCTGATTACCAGTCAAGGATGAAAACTATTAACAGGCGCGAGAGGTACCACCAATAATGACAATGGTCCTCAAGGTACTATAGGTACAATCTACGGCGTGCGAATCAGTGAGCCGACATCGAACACCCGTAGAATCATTTGATCGGAGGCCAATGATGAAAACCTCGTGTCGAACATGAAGAACATGCCATTGA
>APFE031504602.1:0-41057 GCA_000404065.3 Pinus taeda | reverse complement strand
CTAAATGAGCTAGATGAAATAAGACAAGATGCAATTCTAAGGACCGATCTAGTTCAGCACCAAAGATCTAAATGGCATGATCGTCATATCAAGGAAAGAAAGCTTCAGAAAGGAGATTGGGCTCTATTGTTTGATTCAAAGTTCAAAGACTTCAAAGGAAATTTCCAAACTCATTGGCTTGGGCCATATGAGATTGATGAGGTCTTTAGCAATGGAGCAGTTTGAGTGAAAACTATCGATGAAATTCATACTCCTCTTATTGTGAATGGCCATCGTTTGAAAATCTACCAAAAGCCATTCTCAAAAGAAGAGTTTATCAAGTTGTTTAAAGAAGATTCTGCAATCAGGTTGGTGGGGAACGATTCTTCTCCTCCATCAGCCTAATCTTTGGTTTTTGAAAAAAAAAAAATAAATAAATAAATGTATGAGCCTGAAAACCAATCTCTGATTGGCAGTCTCATGCAGAAAACCTGAGGTGAAAATCAGGGTCACCTGAAACCTCATGTTTTCCTTTCTCTCCTTATTCCATCTCATTGTCATCATTACCACCATTCCATCCACCATTCCATTCATTTTCACTCCACTTCATTTTTCATTCATCCATCCATTCACTACATTCCATTCCATCAATAAAGTCATTTTTTTAGTTAGTTAAAGTTGTTTTGTGCAGCTGGAGGCTACCACTGCAGTTTCCGTAGCTGTCTGGCAATTCTGCAGCCATTCAGCTATTCCGCAGCCCTCTGCACCTACATAAGAAAAACACAGTCTGTTTTTAAATTTGTTACAGTCAGAAGTCATCAACAATAAATGGAAAAGAGTCATGCAACAACAATAAAACAAGGAAGGGTTAGTGGAAAAATCAAAGGCAATCCAAGCGTGGACCTAAGGTATGATCTAAATCTTAAACTTACGGTTATCTCAATTTGCAAAGTTTTCTAGGATATGTTTCTTGCCACTAAATGTAATGATTACTGGTCTTTTCCCATGATGCGACCATACATCCACGTATCTCCCCCATCTATCAGTCTTTGATTACCACGATTTTGAAATACACTTGTGGCTGCTTCTCTCATCAAGGTTTTCGTACCTAAGTGACGTAGCCTACTGTACTACGTCTATCTGTGACATGATTCCACAGCCAAGTGTAAACCCACGCCGAAACTCAAGAACCTAGTCGTTTCTATCTTCCCACGCTCCTACACCTAGCCATTTATACCCTCCTTCATTCATATCGCTCCATTCACACTGTCTCATTTCATTTCCTTCGTTCATATCATTCCATTCACTCTGTGCTCACTATGCTGCCACCATTAACCATACTCTGTTCAGCTAATTCTGATCACTAGTGTTACGGCTATAACAAGAGTCAAGGCCGTAAATCCACTGTGTCAAGGCCGTAAATCCACTGTGTTAAGGCTATTGTTGAAGCCGTGTAACCTCCCTTCTAGAACAGAGCCGTGAATTCACTGTATTAAAGCCGTGTTTTAAGAACAGAGCCGTAGAGCCAATGGGGAAACTCTTACGGGCAGAACCAGAAGGTTCAAAATTTTTGGAAGGATACCCTCAAGTTAAAGAAGCATTGCAAAAGGATACCCTCAAGTTAAAGAAGGCCTTTGCACGGTCTTTCAGAGAAAAGGACAATCAAGTGGAGGTGGGGGATCTAAAATTCACAGTCACAGAGAGAAGCATAGCACAAGCCACGTCACTCCCACAGACTGGAGAAATATGGTTCAAAAACCGATTAGTGCAAGGTCAACTGTGGAAACAAATCTTGAAAAACCCAGGTATGGATACCAGCATTTTCACAAAAGGGATTCCTATTACTTTTGTTAAGGAAGAATGGACAACTTTACTTTTATTAGTGCAAAAATTTTTGACTTGTGAGGGAAGGTTTGAAGTTTTGTATGTTTACCATGCAAAGGTCATGATGCATTTCTTAGGAGAAGACATTAACCTCCCATATTTTCTACTTTCAAGTCTTAGAAAAATGTGCTCAATTGCCCAAAGGAACCCTGGAAACATTAAATCACATCTGTATCATCATGGTCTTGTTAAGATGTTAGTTGAAGAACAATTGAAAGCAAACAGAGATACCTGGGAGAGATTTCTTGTAAGAAATCATTTTGAAGAAGTAGGAGAAACCTCAGTGCCCAAAAAGAGCAGAAGAAAGAGAAAAGAGGCTACCCCTGAAACTTTTGAGGAAACTATCCAAGAACAGATTGAAGAAGAAACTGATGTACATCATTCGGAACAAGAAATTGACCCTGACTCTATTGTAGATATTGATCAAGAAGCCCAAGGGATTATCACAGAAACCCTTGCAGACCTTGCCAAAGAAGTTGCTCAAAGGAGAAAGGAGAGTAGTAAGGAGCAAAAGAAAAACAAAGGAAAAGTCATAGCTCAGGAAACTCTCCTCACTCCTACAAACTCCAGTGATGAAGACACTCAGCCATTAGCTCAAAGAATGGCCAAACTTCATGAAACTGCCCTTTCCAAAAAGGTGGGAAAACAAAAGCAAAAAATACAAAAAGAAAAACAAAGCACTACCACCGTAAGAAGGAGTAGTAGATTAAAAGGCAAAATGAAGGCCACAAAGACCAAAGGGCCATCATTTATTGACTTGGGCACACCTGAAAAGGTTGCTACAAGTCCTTCACATGCTGAGCATGTTGAGACTAGTCCTCCACGTGAGGAAAGTCCTTTTGAACATCAACTTGAATATGAGCATGAGTCTGAGCATGAACCTGAGCATGAACCTGAGCATGAAAATGAGCATGAATCTGAGCATGAACCTGAGCATGAACATGGATCTGAATTTGAGCATGAACCGAGTCCAAAGAAGTCACCTGAGGTTGACCCGAATCAACAGAAAGTTTATAATTATTTGGAGACGTTGGAACAAGAAGCTGCTGGCCCAAGCAATGTTCAACCTTTGGAGCAACAAATTCACTCATTAAAATAGGAACTTTTTGAGATTGAGGTTCTAAATCGCCATATCATACAAGAAAATGAAAAATTGAAAGAGCAATCTAAAGTGGATAAGATGATCCAAGATAACACCATGCTTCATATGGGTCTGTTGCAAAAGGAAAACAAAAAGTTCAGGAAAAGATGCAGGAGGATGGACAGAGATTTAATTAATTTGAGATTCAGATGTCTAATGAAAAGACCGAGAATTGATATCTCTACACGGAGGAAGAGAAGAAGATTAGATGTCTTGGCAGAGGCATCATAGCAGGTTGATTAAGCAGTGTTTTTGCATGAGGACATGCAATGACCTCGTAGTGGGGGTATGTAGAGCCTCTAACTTACACCTCACCATCCACTATTACCTACTGTTTTTCATCACTTACCTCTCTCTTTTGCCTCCTTTTCAATGTAAAACCACTCAGATCATTACATTAGATGTCATTAAGCATGATCAAGTGAGCTTTGCTAATGTGTGACTGTTTTGTTTAGATTTTGACATATTTACAGGCATTCTGCAACTCTCTGTCAATTCCGCAGCCATCTGCTGATTCCGCTGCCATCTGCTGGTTCCACGTGCCATTTTTCCAAATGAGCCACATGGGCACTTAGGAATCAAGGTGCTCGAGGTTCCTGTGCTATTGGTTCGACCATCCACGTCATCTGCACCTCTGGTCAAAAGGGGGCAAGTTACGGTCAACAAAGGTAGCTTAACGGTGATGTGTAAGCTGTTGGGTCACGTCAGTTCAAACGGTGACTTGTCCATGATTACGCAGGTTGTGGGAGACATAATCCAACTCTGGATTCAATGCCCATAACGACCAGCACCTTCAGCTATCCACGCAGGCTTATGACATGTTAATGAAACCTTTATTACACATGACAGTCAGTTAATTTCCAGTTTTAGCTATACGCATTAGGCTATCTTTCAGATGCCTATAAAAACTTGCGTCTGCGTACGCTTATTTAACTTTATTATTGCTGTGTTTTTATGAACCTGTTACAATTTTAGTGCATTTCAAGACTCTGTTTCAATAGTGCTGTTCTAGCACTCTGGATTGTGATTTTCTGCATATGGAGTAATAGAAGCAGTGTTGTTTTGAAGTTTTCAATACCTTGAGTCTTCTTTGAGCTATATGAATGGAGGGCCGCTGTTCATGTTAGCCTTGTACAGTATTTTATGTTCAGCATTTCCTTATTTTCATTCAACATTTCTTTTTCTTGATATATGTATAGTGTAATTCACCTTTATGTTATTTCATTTCCAGCCTTTATTTTGAGCTGATCAACATTGTTCTTTTGTAGGTTTTTAACCCGGGATTGATTGTGTGTTATGTATTTGCTTTATATCTAGTAGTAGTTTCAGTTGACAGATTCAAAGTTGCTGCCTTTACTTTATTTTCTTAAGTTGATTTTTAGCTTTATTTCTCAAATCTGCCTGCTAACATATGAATGGTCTCTTTATTATAAACTGTTTATCTTTTTGAGATCAGAATACTAATAACTTGCAGATGACTTTGGGTACTTTTTTAGACTACTCTTTAACTACTTTCTAATCGTGCTTTACACAATACTATGTGCTAGAAGCAGAGAGTTAGAAAGAGCAAAACATTATAACTAGTCTTTAAAGTAGATTTTTCTCATTTTTATCATTTCTTAGACTTATCTTTAGCTACTTCCTAATCATGTCTTACACAATACTATGTGTTAGAGGCAGAGAGTTAGGAAGAGATAAACATTATCATTGGTCTTTTAAGTGATTTTCTTACCTTTTATTTGCAGCAGCATGAATGGTGTCTAATGCCATTAGAAAGTGGTTCTTTGCTTTCAGTTCATTTTAATTCATTTATTTCTTTCAAGTTTTCCTTTTCAGCAAGTAGTTAGAAACCACTAATCACACAGTTTCCGTCATCTAGAATTCACCTTACACACACCATCACTCATCTGTTTATAATTACATCACTCCATCTTAGGAAGATAAATTAACCATAAACAACACCCCCAAACGACAAAAAGCTTTAAGAGGTTGCTTAAGTACATATAGTACACCTTCACTTCATCAGCTTACAAGCCCCGGGTTGAAAATTAATGACATCAATTTAGGAACACTAAATTGACTAAACATTTTGGCGCCGTTGCCGGGGAAGTGAAATTAAGTAGCCATATTCTTAAAAAAAAAAAAACATAAAATTTCAAGGAAAGAAGTTGATAACCTATCAAAGTATGCTCTCCTCTTGCACTGCAAAGTGATCTGGAGGATCAGAAAAGAGAAAGTTATTGATTTGATAGTTTCTTAAGTATGCTCTCTTCTTGCACCTAGAGTGAACTGGAAGATCAGAAAAAGAACTATTAACTTGACTTGAAGAAAATAATAAAAAATGACATGCATAGAGCTAGAGATTCTAGAGGAAGGTTTTTAGCTAGAGCTCGAGGTTCAATTTTTACAAGTCCATCTGCTTCAAGGGATAGACAAGAGACACCTCGCTTATCTCCAACCAACACTCCTAGTCCTAGAATTCCTGGAATTCAAGAGCCAATAGTTGACTCTCCTACACCTTCTATTGAATTTGAACTAGGAAGAGACCCTTCCCTTTCTCCTACAGAAAGACCAATTGTAATTGAGGAAGTAGAATCATCTAAGGAAGAAGGAGAAATCTCTTCTCATTCACCTTTTGTAGAAGAACCAAAAGATTTTGAAATCCCTAGGAGAACCATCATGGAAGAAGTAGGTGGTAGAGGTAGAGGAGGAAGAGGAGGAAGAGGAGGAGGTAGAGGACAAAGTGACAAGGTATGCTAGGAAGTGTTAAGGCATGCTAGAGGCCAAGGAGACATGCCAAGATGTCATAGGTGCTTGGGTGTAACAACATGTGTCAAGGAGTGATAAGGAGTGCTAGGGAAACACAAGGGAGCACTAGGTAAAAATGCATGGAAATGAATGAATAAGAGTTTGTGACCAAGAGTGTCAGTGATCTCTAGGTGTGCTAAGGAGAGAGTGATAAGGTATACTATGTAGTGCCAAGTAATGCTAGAGTGTTAGGGCGGTAGGCCAAGATGTGTCAGGTGATAGGGTGAGCTAGGGACTGTTAGGGGTGTCAGGGAAACATAAGGAAACACTAGGTCAAAATGCATGGAAATGAACAAATAAGAGTGTGTGAGAGGGAGTTTTAATGAGTTCTAGGTGTGTTAAGGAGGGAGTGACAAGGTTATATGCTAATTAATGCCAAGTTATGCTAAACTACCAAGGCATGTCAGGAAGTGCCATGGTGTGCTAGGGAGTGTCAAAGCATGCCAAGGAATGTAGGGGATGTTAACGCATGCCACATAGTGCCAAGGCATTCTAATACATGCCAGGTGCTATGGCATGTCAAGATGTAAATTGTGTTTCTTAATTGTTTTAGACCACGGTTGGATGTGATGAGCCTTGTCTTCGTAACTTGATAAGTGGGATGAGTTGAGATTGTACATGAGTACCCTAATGTATTTCTTAGGTGAACAAGGCATATGTTGAATTTCCACGACTCATGAGAATCTAGGTTTGGCCTTAGAATCTTTTATGTGAACACACTCAAGTGCCACAACACATATACTATGCAGAACGGAATTTGCCATGAAAGAAAAAGAAATGGATTTAATGCATAGAGTTTAGGGTGTGCCACATCTTCATATGTTAATGATTATATACAATAGCCATTTATATGTCTGGTGTAAGACTCCTCTGGAGATTTCTATCCTCCAACAACATCTCTGTGGTAACAGGTGTATTGTCATAGATTGCTCCATCAAAACTAGAAACCAAAAGGGGTATCAACACCATAAACTATTACGAATATATTTCTCTAGCGGGTTGTCCAGATAAATCAAACCATAAGAAATCTCCTATACAAGAAAAATAGACAGACAATTGAACTTTTTTTCATATCTAAATTCCCATAAATATAAAATGTAAGTAATCTACAGGAAACTGATCCAACCATCCTTTGACATCACATCCGTTGTACCAAAGAAAGCCTTAACAATTGAAATTCAATAAACCAACAGATGATTATTCACAAACTGGGTGTTTATGATTTCAAGTACCCAATGAATTTACCAACCCCACCAGAATAGAGCATAGATTTCAATACTATCAAACCCTAGGTCTCAGTCTCGGAGATTTAGGGTGTCTTCATATACATAGTTATCACATCGCAAGTATCAATTTTTATTTTTTTTCCAATTAGCCAAAAAACAAAGAAAAGAGGTCGAAGAAACAAGGGCAAGGGAAATATGGAAATCTTACTATTGTGCATTAATGAAGACATCAAATCATCGGGAGAGTGTACAAGATGACAATCGAACATTTTGTCACCCCAGTGTACAAGATGATGTTTGAAGAGGATCCACATTGCATGTTAGAGGAGGCAATTGAGGCATTGTTAGGCATTGCATATTGATATGCCTCACTGTCTGGAAATTTCATCTGAATGTTCAGTGAGGAGAAGCCTTTGCATGTTCTACCCATGTTTTCCTTAGACATACTTGTCATGAAGGAAGTAGCATATCACATCTCAGCAAGATTGACTGCTAGATTGTAACGGAAGAAGAATGTACCTTGGCCTGCTCTTCGGTTTCAGATTGGGTTATATGAGATCCAGAGTATCAAGCAAGTGGATGTCGAAGAAGAACAGATGAAGAAGTACATGTTTGAGCTCTGAAGCTTCAATCCATATGACCCACATTTCATTGTGAAGGATCATTGCACGAGATTTAATTATGAAGGATCACTACATGAGAGTTCAGTTCAACAGGATCCATGGGGCATTTCATTAGGCCGAGGAGGACTCATGGAGGTATTTCTGCAATTCCTCCAGACCCAATGAATAGGTTGGCTTCGTTGTGCAGTGGTTAGTGAAGCAACATGAAACAACATCACGGAGAGTACCAATAGTAGAAGTAGAGGAGCAGATCCAAGCATATCTATGCGTGACAAAGCGAAGAGGAAGATTGTTGATCGCATCGAGGAGGAGCAAAGCTGCAAGTTTTGAGTAGACAAACTTGTAGAATAAACAACTATTGCTATTCAGGCAAAGAGGCAGCAGTGCGACAAGAAAATTGCATGAAGGCAGAGGGATAAGAAGAGAATGGAAGAAGCAGAGGAGGAGTTGCATGAGTTGAGGGAGAAACTGCAAAAAGAACGAGAGCTATGGAAACAATATAGGGAAGCACAACAACAACAGATACAGTAGGGGGTGCAACATGTGCAGACAGACGAAGAAGCTCCCATACAAGTAGTTGATTCATCTGAACAACTGGCATAAGGTGAATAGTGTGAACCATCGCAAGAGCGAGACATTGCTCATGAGATAGAACAAGCACTTCAACGATTGGATGCAGACATGGAGCAACAAGAGTTGGAACAGGACACCAACCTCATGCCTCACCACAAAGAGGTCGACTCACCCACTTCAATGCATACAGATGATGAGAAAGTGTCAAATGACCAAGGAGGCACTGAGATCCTTGGTCGTCAACAGGAAGGAGAGATGCACAACATCTCTTTTGATGAATCTCATCATAGAGTTGTGTAGTCTCACAGAGTACCAAATCTGGAGGATCGTACATATCCTGCGAAAGTTGACAAGTGAGTGAACGTGAATGATGTGCACAAGTATCTAGTTTCCTTGGCCGATGCAACCATAGTGTATGCCAAAGCCACTAGCTCAAGTGTTCAATTTCTGATAGTTGAGAATGAGCGATGGTGAAGGAACTATAGGTGGCCAAGCAAGGAGGAGACTTGGTGACAATGTCCACCTGAGCTAAACTGAAGAAGGCAATATTAGATGAAGTATTATCCCTTGACACAGTTATGCGAGCATTGTACTTCAATTTTGGTATTGTGCACAAGGTAGTCGTCCATCTCAATTGATGGCAGCAGAGATGTGCTAGAAGAGCATGCATCTTGACGAACGTGCATGATGTTGTTGACAACATGCAAACATGGATGATGAAGTGCAAGGGAGCCCCACTTCACTTGCCAAAGATGATGAGGGCCAATGCGGTCGAGTTGCAAGCACGTATCCTGAGTCGTATGCATAACTATGAGGACCTCCCACAACTCATCACTATCATACAGGCTTCCCATGCACGAGTATTCAAGAGCATGGATGTTTTGGTGCACACACATGCGATCCCATCACTTGTGACTCTCACCTAGGTGAAGACCAAGAAGCAGGTCTAACTAGAGATTGACTTGTACTTCAATGAGTTGATGCACATTTCCACCAACCTAGATGTTATGGAGGCAAGGTTAAGGGTTTAGACAAATGTCACAGTGGAACACACAGACATTATCAGGGATTATAGATCTTGGCATCAATATGTTATTGTTGATCAGCATGAGGATGTCGAGTAGTTGGACTTCTATAGTTGTGTAAGTCAAAATGATGTCTAGTTTAGCTTACTCAAGCCATTTTTGTTCACATGGGTACATGTGCATTGTAAGGTTAAGTCATGTCAAGTGTAAGTCAAGTGTCAATAGTGGATGTAAAAGTCATAGAGTAGGTGAAGATTCATGAGGGTAGTTGAATGGTCATAAAGGGGAATGTCAAGGGTCACCCCACCCTTTGCTATAAATAGTCTCTCATAACTCATTGTATAGGCTTTTGGTCAGCCAAGCTCCCGATAAGGCTATCTTGGAAAGAGCTTGGATAGTATTGTAACGTGCCTTAGCTTCTCCACTGCACGGGGCTAGTTCATCTCTTTGGAGGAGTAGGCAGATGTGGCTATAACGTTCCAGTGTTGGGGCTAGCAGGTTTACATGGACGTATTGTATGATTGGAACTTATGCTTCTTTATATAATAAGAGCCAACACATTTTCATGCATATGTTTTTATTGTAGTTGAATTGTTCCGGTTGTTTTAGTGATGTATATTGTTTAACTTATGTAGTTGTGTATGAACTACTTTGTATGCAATTATATGAATCTTGTTGCAGATGTGTTTTTGGTTTAACCATCACTTTGGATTGTCGGCTGACCTGATTTCCAGCTTGTGATGCATATTCTCTCGTGTGTTCCCTTCCCAACTGAGTATTGTTACAGTTTGCCAAGGGGCGCACTCATCCCACCCCACCTGTGTTAAAACCTCTCATGCACCTTCCTTGACTCATTGCAGCGGTCACACCCTAGCTACTAAAAGAGTTACCTTACTTGCCTCTGTGTGACATCAGTGGTCAAGGCATTGCTTTACAACCCACTGCTGGGATTCCTACACCAAACGATCTGAGGTCTAATTGGGACTTCTTACCGGGGAGATCCCCTTGACATGTTGGTGGGTCCAACACCATCAACAAATTCCTTTGTCGAAAAGAGAGTAGAAAACCCTCCTTGGCACACAGTTACATCCCTTATTTGATAGGAAATTTTCCACTTGATTCTAATCTCTATAGACATTATTAGAGGCCAGCCTTTGAAAGGTATTCATCAAATATCTTATGCATTGCATCCAAAAAGTAAGGGAAGGTGGTCCAAATTTTTTTCTCAATTGTACCCAATCTAGGATCATCTTGGAATCTCCAAACATAGGTAAATCTTCAATTGCAACCCAGTTAGCACATAGAAGAGCCCCCAAGAGTATGATTAACTCAACTCTATTATTTGACCCTATGCCCCTATACTAATTGAAATGGAAGGTGTTGTCTAGCTTCAAAGCCAAATGTGTCCCACTTCCACAAACCCCATTGGTGGATGCTCCATAAAAAAAAAATATAAAGTATGACCATAGCTCCACGAGTCAAAAATGTCTTCTAGGTTTTTTCTCCTTCATTGGCCATATCTCCATAAAATATGCAAAAGCTTTAAATCTTTAAAAATATTCTCATTCTTGCTTCTCCATATGCCCCACAAAATATAGAAAGGCAAGGAACGATATGTCTTGAAACCTTCAAACCATTGAGTGAGACATCTCTAAATGGAAACCATGTTCTAGATTACATGCATTTTAAGCGTTTGAAGAATTTCACTCCATACCGAGATCGCAAAAGGACATGTTAGAAATAGACGTTCCATGTCTTCTAAATCTTCTTTACATAAAGAGCATCTTCCAAGATCTTGAAAGCCCCTTTTATGGATATTATCCCAAGTTAGAATATTATTGTGGACCACCAGCCACATAAAACATTTTAATTTGAGAGGTATGTCCCATATCCATGTGTTATGAAACTAAAAAGAATTATCATTCAAGCCATGTCTATGAGAAATATGTTTATAAATCTCTTTAACCGAGATCTGCTCATTATACATAACACCTTCCCATTTTATCTTTTCTTTCTTCTAAGTGAGTTTTAAACCTATTAGACTTAACTGAGTTGTGAAACGTGCCCATTCCACAAATAGGTCCTCTGGAAATCCAAGTTCAAATGCAGTAAGCCAATAACTTGTAACATAAGAATATCCTCAATCACAAGAGATTTAGTTCATAAAGTAAAGCCTTTTCTTATGTAAATGCTCAAGGATGCGAATAGAAAGAGTATGTATTCCCTCCACTCCTTTGCTATCATCTAGTCCTATTGTTATCCTATTCCCCCTTCCAACCCCCCATCTCATATTCCGTAGTAGCCAATATTTGCTTCTCATCATGCTTCTCCATATAAACGATGTCACCTTCTTCTTTGGAGCCACCTATTGAATCCATTCCTTAAGTTGTCTATTTTTTAGATATTTCTCTTTAATAACCTATTACCAAATACCTTTTCCCTCGAAGGTTTTCCATAATTTCTTGACAATTAAAGCCTTACTAAAACATTATGTGTCCTTTATACCCCACCCTCAATCATTCTCATGTCTCGCAAGTACCTCTAAATAGACCAAAATTATCTTATTTGTGGATTTAGGCCTAGCCCAAAGGCAACTAACTATAATAGCATCAATTCTTTTGATCTAAAGATACTGTGGGGGGAAGATACTGAGGTTTGAGCCCTCTAATTGCAATGAAATCACCTCCTCCCCATTTTTCATGAAATGATTTGAAGATGTCAATTGTTTAGGGTTTTGTCAAAGAGTGCAAGAAGTAGGTTACCATGAGCATCTGACAGGTATATTTTCCCTCACCTTGAAGGATTTCAAGATCACCATTGCAGGGATCGATTTCATGTTTTCAGTGGATGCCATCTCTCAAGCTATAGGCATACCAAACCATGTTGAAAATTGGTTCAAAGGCATGAACCTAGACCTAGAAGAGTACAAACCCTACTTGAAATCACAATACAAAGGAGGTCACTCACATGTTTTCCCATTCAGATACTTGTTGGAGAGATATGCATCATTGATGAAGGTTGTCATGAAGTTCTTAAAATGTGAGGGGATATTTTCTAGGCTATATCAATACCACATAAGACTGCTCATGCACTTTATAGCTCCCAGGTCTCTAAATTTGTCCAGCTACTTGTATACAAGCCTAACCAAAATGTATTAAAGGGTTCAATTGAAAGGAAAAGTGCATTATCCCAACCTCTTTCACCACAGACTAATAAAGGTTATAGTACTCCATCAGTTGAAAGAGAAGAACATGACATGGGACACCTTCATTGAGGTAGCCTTGAAAATGCATATAACCACTTCACCAAGCCAACACCAAACCATGTTATTACAACCCATGGAGGTGGGATCATCAAGAAAACATGATGAGCCTAAATTTTCCAAAACCCACTTGAGCCTATCTATCTAGCCTAAAAGCCTTTACATTCCAGTCATCTCTTGGCTTTGATTTCATAGAGAGAGCCCACTCTGGTTTGGTAGGGCTAGCTGCCAAACTAAAATATTGGTCTGTGGTTGCCTCCATCGATCTCCTCATCAGCCTGGGACATTGTGGAGGATAACAGAGGGCATGACAACTAGGGAGTTCTGAGGTGTTCTAGTGAATGTAAGGTTCCCGAGTCATGGAAAAATGTAATGCTAGTTGTGAGGTCATGACTGCCAAGGTGTGTTAGGGAATGCTAGGGCATGCTAACATGTGCCAGATAGTATGAAGACATGTCAAACAAGCTAAGATGTGCCAAGTGCTAAGGCATTCCAAGATGTACAAGGGTGTGACAATGCATGCCAAGGACTGTCAAGGCAATAGAAGGGAGGAACAAGTTAAACTACAAGGAAATGAGCACATAATAGGGTTAATAAGTCATCAATTTACCTTTTCCATGAGGGGCATGCTAGGCACACCAACATTAGGTGCCAATAGGTGCCAAGTGCCAAGTGTCAATGCATTCTAAGTGCCAAATCTTCATATGTTTCTTCTCATCTAGTTTCCAATAGTTGATCTCAAATAACTTTAATATTAAACCATGCCAAAGCATACCAAGTCATCTCAACGCATGCCAAACATGCTTATAAGACTTGCCAAGTGCCAATGTGCATTAGGGAGTGTGATGCATGCTAGGAAGTGGCAGAGCATATCAAAGATTGTTAAGGCGTGCTATAGAGTGCCAACGCATGATGAGGAGTGTTAGGGAGTACTAGAAAAACACAAGGGAGCACTAGGTCAAAATCCATGGAAGTGAATGAATATGAGGGTGTGTTGGGGAGTGTTAATGAGTGCTAGTTGTCATGTCAAGGAGGAAGTGAAAAGGTATGTTAGGCATGGGTAAGGCATTCCAGGGAATATCATGGAATTTCAAGAAGTGCTGGATTGCGCTAGGTAGTTCTAGGGTATGCTAACATGTGCCAAATAGTGTCGAGGCATGCCAGGTGCTAAGACATGCTAGGATGTGTAGGGTTCCAGAGTATACCAATATGTGTCAAGGAATTTCAAGAAAACAAAATGAATAACGAAGCTAAAATACAAGGAAATGAACACATAAGAGGGTTAATAAGTCGAGACTTTACCTTTTTCAAAAGGGGCATGCTAGGCACACTAATAATATGTTTGAATACATGCCAAGTGCTAATGTTTGTCAATGCAATATTATCCCAAGGTGTTCTAGGGAATTCTAGGGACTACATGGCATGCCAACACATGATAAGGGAGTGCTATGCTATGCTACGACACGCCAACATGTGCTTCGGTGTCCTACTCATGGCAAGATGTTCTAGGTACAAAGGTGTTCCAGGTACAAAGATGTTTCAGGTGCAAAGATGTTCCAAGACATGTGAGGTGCCAAGGAATGTTAGTGTACTATTCCGAAGCATGTTAAGGTGTGTCATGAGTGTTGAGGAGTGCTCGGTCTCTCTCATTGATAGAATTGAAAGAGATTGATTATGTATTAAATAATATAGTTCCTACACACACTAGTGGAACTTTATTTAAAAGAAATTTGCGTGATAATAAGCCTAATACAGATGAATCAATGTGTTGACTCATAGGAAAACTATATTCTTATGACTTGAGGGAAATGATACACACTAATTACTTCTTAACAAATTGACTGACTATTATAACCACTATGACCTTGGACACATAATGAAAAATACTCCACAACAATGGTCTTAAAACGTTATATTTTGACAAAAAATATAGTAACAGGTACATAACGTCATCAAAAACTCATTGGAATGATCAAAGATAACGAACATTTTTTTACCGTCACCAAAAGTAACCAAAAAGAGAATTGGTGAGGGTCAATAAAAGATCATCACTAGAAGTGTCACAAAAGAGAGAATTAGTGATGGGCCTTTAACGACCCTCACCAAAAGCATCACAAAAGAGAGAACTAGTGACCGACCTTTAACGACCCTCACCAAAAGTGTCATTGAAAATGGCTTTGGTGACAAACCTTAAAGGACCATCACTATATACACTTACAACAATGTTTTTTAAAGACCGTCACCATATGCGACATTGGTGATGAACCTTACAGGTCTGTCACAGGCATGAAGCGTCATCAAAAAATCATTGGAATGATCAATGATGATGAAAATTTATTAATCATCACCAAAATGAACCCAAAAAATCATTAGTGATGGTCAATATAAGATCGTCACTAGAAGTGTCACCAAAGAGAGAATTAGTGATGGGCCTTTAACGACCCTCACCAAAAGTGTCCCCAAAGAGAGAATTAGTGACGGACCTTTAACGACCCTCACCAAAAGTGTCATTGAAAATGGCTTTAGTGACAAACCTTAAAGGACCATCACTATATACACTTACAACAATGCTCTTTTAAATACCGTCACCATATGTGACATTGGTGACCTTAAAGGTCCATCACAGGCATGACCCTCACCAATGACCTATTTTCTTGTAGTGATTACATGTGTATTTTACTTCTGTTCATTGCATGTGATTATGTTATGTTGAATACTGGGTTTATGTTTTAATGCTACTCTGATAAGTGAATCTATATCTTTCTCTGTTTTATATGACCGCAATTAGAGATATCTATTTCTATGAAACTAACCGCAATGCAGGTTAAAGTAACCAATACTTAAGCAAATCTGGGTAGATAGAGAGGTAAGAGTAATTACAGAGGCGTGTAAGTGCCTGATATATCTATTTAGGGTCCGCAAAGGATGATTATAAGCTTTCGCGGATGCTTCAAGGACGAATAAGGGAAATACTTTGATAAGGCCTAAAAGGCTTATCAATCTGCGTGAAGTAAGGTTAGGGCATATAACCAACATCACAACCATCTCAGGGTGTAGAAACTTGGTTACTACATCCCCCAATACTGCTTTGGGTGAGACTTTAGTCCACGCTCTGCGGATTGATACCAAAAGTGCCAATAGTGTATGGATTTTCTTGTCTAATTAACGTTGAACCTGGGTCAGGGCCCATCAAGCCAACAATGGAGCGTGTAGGGGGAGTACTATTGCCAAAAGGTCGGGTTGTGGCGTATGAATCTCAGAAGTTCAAGGAGCATGAAAAAAGTACTTAGCTTATGATTTAGAGTTAACAACAGTAATATAGACCGTAAAAATGTCGCGACACTATCTTCTTGGGACAAGATTCATACTAATGACAGATCACAATAGCCTAACAAATTATTTTAAAAACCCTACTCTCAATGCTCGACAAGCCCATTGAATTACTTTCCTAAGTGAATTTGAGTTGGAATTAAGAATTTGAAAGGAAACTAGAACCAGGTAGCTAACATTTTGAGTAGAAAATTGGATTTTGTGTTTGAAATTTCAGTTAGTGAAGCTAAAACTTCTTTCAAGGAACATATTAAGGAGGCCGCTTCGAGGGATAGAGAGTATCAACTTTTATGGAAGCAAGAAAGGAAACCAAATAGTAGTGAACGCCATCTTGGATATGGGATAAATAAGGAACAATTGTTAAGTTAATGGAACATAATGTATGTTCCTAACTAGACAAACAATAAACAATTAATTCTTGAAGAATATAAAAAACAAAATCCCTTATGCTGCTCACCCAGGATACTAGAAATTAATTGATGCCTTGAGGAAGGAATATTTCTGGCCATATATGAAGAAAGAGGTTAATTATACTTTTCTAAATGTTTGGAATGCCAACAGGTGAAGGCAAAACACCAACATCCGGCTGGATTGCTATACCAATTACCTATTCCCAAGTGTAAATGGGAGACTATTACTTTGGATTTTATTACGGGTCTACCTAAAACAAAAAGTAAAAATGACTCTATAATGGTAGTGGTTGATAAATTGTGTAAGTTTTCTCATTTCATTCTAGTACAATATACCTACAAAATAGTTCAAATTGCTAACATATTTATGAAATATATTTTCAAGTTGCATGGGCTACGAAAGGTGGTAATTTCATATAGAGATTTGAAATTTACATTTTCCTTTTGGAAAGATTTATTCAATGGGTTAGGTACTCAGGTACAGCTTAGTACTGCATACCACCCTCAAACAGACGGGAAGACCGAAAGAGTGCATCAGGTGATCGAGGATATTTTAAGAATGCATGTAATGCAACAACCAGCTAAGTGGGAGGACTATATTCACTTGGTAGAATTTGCTTACAATAATAACTATCATACCTATCTAAAGATGAGTCTGTTTTAGGTATTATATGGGAACATGTGCATAACACATGTTAATTGGAGTGGTCTAGAAGATAAGTTTATGTTGGGACCTGACTTACTGAAGGAAATGGAAGAGGCAGTAAGGAAAGTGAGGGGAAACTTAAAATCTGCTTGAGATAGACAAAACATGTATGTAGATACAAAGTGAAGTTATCAAGAATTTCAAGTAGGGAATCAAATATATGTGAGGGTCAATCCTAAGAAGAGGACTCTATGTTGGGGAGGTTGTGCCAAATTTCCCCCCTAGTTTTGTGGCCCATTTTAGATTTTAGTTCGGGTTGGGCATGTGGCATAACAATTAGCCCTGCCTAGCCACATATGTGTTCATAATGAATTTCATGCCTTGTTACTGAAAAAATACATATATGATCCTAGACATGTCAATGATCTGAAAAACATACAGGTAAGAATTGCAAATGTGTATATGTATAAATATTAGATTATGTTAATAAAATAGACTAATAATGATTGTTAACGGTGAATGTACAGGTATAACTAGATGGATAATTCCTGGTCGAAGCTCTGCATATACTCAATCAAAGAGAAGTAACGCTATGGAAGCAAACTATCACCCAGGTTAAATTGAAGTGGAAGCACTTTAGTTCAGAAGAGGTTACCTGGGAAGATGAGAAATTTATGGAGAAAGCATACCCAAGCCTGTTCTAAGGCCGTGACAAAATTGGGACAATGTTTTTCTCGAGGAGGGGAAGATGACACATCCCTTGGTAACTTGTAAATATTTTCTTTTTATTGTGGTTAAAGACATTATATTACCTTGCAGACCATGTAAAGGTATAATGTTAAGTAGGAAATATTTGTTTATATCATGGAAATTGAATTTTTACGCAAGAAGGAACCACATGAAGAGGAAGGTTAAATGAAACCACCTGTGAGGGTAGTTGGACAGTTATGGGTTATGAGGTTACCTGCCTTTGAAGGATAAGGTTAAAATGAAAGAAGGAAAAACTGAGAGGGTTAATGAACGTGAGGTCGTCTGAAGTGGAAGAATCGCAAAAGTTGAAAAGACTGTTTTATGAGACCTATTTCTCTTTTTCCTACAAGTTGGACTGAGGAATATTCTTGAATGCAAATTGTCCTTGACTAAGTCTGGTTGGGAACAGATAGTCGCAGGGAGAAGTTTTGTTTAGTGTTTTCCTAAAAATTACCCTACATGTAAGGTTAGCTCAAGGGGAGATGCAGTCTCCAGACTGATCTCATTGGCAGGTAGGAAACCTCTTCTTCATGTGGATGTGACCTCTTGTGAAAGCAGATTTGCGTAACTCAGAGAATATGTACTGGTATGCAATGTTGTTTTGAATGTTGCTAGTAGATAAAAATAGAAAATGGTGTGTACCGTACATGCTATTTTAAATGCTTATAGTAGACAAAAAGAGGAAAAATAAATGTGTACTGTACATGCTATTTTTTTTCTAAATTGGTCTAGTTCTTTATTGATACAAAAATGTTATTATAGAGAGGCAGATGCCTCGAGAGTTCTAGCCATGGAGTTGGCATTCTTACAAAAAACACTTGACGTACTTACTAGAGAACCTGCGTATTGACTTACATTGGATTTGTAGTATCTGAAAACATTAGATTCTGAATCACGACAGTAACCAAAACTGACCCATACAGTGACCAAAAAATGACCCTAACAGTGACCAGGACTGACCTATAAACAACTAGCTCTTGGACAGATTCCAACATAAACATAAACATATACAGACACCAACATATAAGAGAATGCCGCCCTCATAGTGGAGACCGACATATAGAGATGACAGAGACCTGATTCAGCGAGCTTACAAGCATGAAAAACTATGTATCCAGAGGGGGTTGAACTTCTATCTTCAACAATTGACCAAAAACCAAAGGCGTAGATTCATTCAATCTTCATCCGAGGTTGATGGCTATTCTTCTACAATTTGGCACCCAAATTGGTCTGTATCTTTGGATTCAGAAGGATGGGCTGCAGAACTAGAAGGGTCACCTCCCGCTGGTGCGTTTGGGTCAGCATTTGCGTTTGAATTCAGATTTGGAAAGCCGCCTAAATCTCGTCGTTGGGAAACGTTCTGGACTACCCTCCGATGTTCCATAGGAGCCCTAGGATTAACCTACCCCGAACCCACAGCATCCTCAAACATCTCGACTGTAACTGAAACAATGAAGGATGAGTTTCCAAGGGAGCAGGGAATGCAGAATCGAGCTGTATGCGAGTGAGAATGATGTGAACATTCTTCTGCTATGACTTGCCCTCTACCCCTGCCCCTGCCACTTCTTGTAGTAGGATATCTGTTGCAGTAGAGCTCTGAAGCGTCAGACGAGGGGTTTGATGTGGTAGAGGAAGGCCGATGGGAGGCTTGGCCACGAGAACTGCCCCGTCTGCACCCCATTCTGGGTCATTCTCTTAGCATTTTGTGAAGAGCGGGACTAACAAACAGAGAGGGAATGGCAAGGAGACAACTGAGGGGTAAGCACCCCAAATGTAATGAAGACTGAGCGCGTTGATAACTGTCAACACCATGAACCAGAGCCGAAGGGAAGCAGGGGATGGGGTTAGCACTTGAGGAATAGCAAGGAACTGCCCCCTCGTTGAACCTGAAAGTGCACATAGGAGAAACAGGAATGAGGACCAGACCAGGCGCCATCTTAGATAAATCTTGTTCAAGGGAGAGAAACATTAATGCTGCAATTAATAGGATTGTGCGAAACCATGTCTCCGTCCTCCTACAAATACATCTGGTGATTGTGAGTGGCCTCTCGCCCACCCTCCACACCACCTTCGCACCCTTGAACTGACTATTCACCCGCATCCGGGATAGAATAGTAATGTTGCACCAAAGAAGTGCACTCATGTTTGAGTTGTGCATCATCTGAGTCATAAAGAGGGCCTGAGAAGAATGGGAGCAGCTGGTTGACCCCCTAATTGGCCAATCTGTCTACTACTTTGTTAGCAGTGCGCCTTATATGCTTGAAGGTGATGCTCCAGGGGGTCCTGAGCCATTCTTCAATTTGTTTTAATCTACTGAGCAACCTCCAGCTTGAGGCAATCTTAGCTACCGAGGTGCCTGTTTAAATCCTTGTGGTTGTTGTTATTAGGATAAGAGAGTCCCCTTCTACCTCAAGAGGGAAAAAATTTTCCTGTTCTGCTATGCAAATACCTTTCCATAATCCTTCCAATTCAGCAACGTTGTTGGCATCTTTGCCAATTGTTCCATGATATATATGCAATATTGTGCCCATTTCATTCCTGAAGGCACCGCCATAGCCAACCGGCCCAGGATTGCCCTTGGTAGCCCCATCAAAGTTCAATTTGTAAGAGTTGGAAGCAGGAGGGGACCAAATGAGGGGAGAGGCGGAACTGGTTGGGGGTCTGGACTTGATTTGAGCCAAAACGGTGAGGTCCATGTTCCAAGCTTTCATAATGAGGCGTTCCTGAGGAGAGTCTAGCAGGTTCAAGTCTTTCAAATGTCTTATAGCAAGAGTTTCTTGGAGATTTTGCTTGAGAAGAAGCCACAGAGTGTCAATTGGCCTGCTGATGTTGTTGAAGACTCTGTTGTTTCTATCCTTCCATAAGATCCAGTAAATAAAGCCCAGGAGGAGGTTCCACATTGAATTGAGAGGAAGGCTTTGGAAAGGTTGCTTTGGCCATTTTCTAATGGTGTCTGTAATATCTCCCAGTCGTCTGCCCGATCTTATGTTGCATTGGTCAATTCTCTCCCATAATTGATTTGCTAGAGGACAAGTATCCATGAGATGCAGGATGGTTTCAGAGTTGAGATTACAGTTGGGGCATCTAAAAGGTCCAATGAATCCTTATTTTTGCAAATTGTCCCATGTGAGGATTCGCCTCTTGCTCAAAATCCATAGAAAAGTGGAGACCTTAGGCCAAATTCCTGGTTGCCAAACCTAGTCCCAAAGCTGATCCTTGTTTGCCTGCGAGGGTGGATAGCGAAGTTGGTATACCTCCTTGGCAGTAAAAATTCCTTTTGGCATGTGTCCCCATCACAGCTTGTCCTTTTGATATGAGTATTTAATCCTTCTGTGTTTTAACTCCTGAATGATCTCTGTGTAAGTTCCCCTTGCCAATTTGCCTGCCAGGTGCTAGCTGATTTCTAGAGTTGAAAGTCTTGGGGCGTTTGCTGCTACCAGAACTAGTGAACATGGATTTGATCAGCTTGCTACATAGAAGCTTGCCAAATGGGCTTATGGAAGAGTGAGGCTAGTTTTAGGAGCTGTTGCCATGAGTCCTCCGAAAATCTAGTTGTTGTGCCCGAATGAATTTCCCAAAAACTATTCTCTTGGATAAAGGCGTTGTGGAGCTTGGCGACATTCCAAATAAAAGAGCCTGGAGTTGTGGTACTGATTCTGATAAGGTCATCCCATTGACTGCCTGGAGCATATTTTTCTTGCCATAGCCGTGCCCAAGGTATATGTGGTTTGGTGATCTAGTTCCACCAGACGCGGGCTCCCATTGTATTGTTGCTTTGAAGGGGATCCCTCAATCCTAACCCACCGGCTGATCTCGGCTGACAGACCTCATTCCAATTGACAAGAGCCCATTTTCTATTGAGACCAGAGGATCCCCAAAGAAAATTTCTGTGTAGATTGCGAATGATCTTGAGAACCCATTTGGGCGCTGCCAAAATAGAGAAGAGATAAAGAGGCATAGCCTAGAGAACTGATTTGATCAGGATGAGTCTACCAGCAATATTGAGCGAACGGAAAGTCCAGGAAGAGAGTCTGGATTCCAACTTGTCAAGGAGGGTTCTCCAGGAGGCGTGTTTTATGGCTGAGTCCAACAAAGGAGCTCCCAAGTATTTCGAGGGAAGCACGGCTATAGAGAACCCCAGAATCCTGGCAATGTTCCTCTGAGTGATGGAAGGGGTATGAAAAAAGAAAAGCTGGGATTTGGAGGCATTGGTGGAGGTCCGAGAGGCTTCAGAGAAGAGAGTAAGCAGGGTCTTGAAGGTGGAAGCCTCTTGAGCAGATGGGTGGTTGAAAATCATAGTATCATCTACAAATTGTTGGTGGGATAAGGGTTGAACACCATGGAGAGAAATGCCATTTAGGGTGTGAGAGGAGATGGCAGAATGAAGCAGGCGACTAAGGCCTTCGGCCATGAGAACAAAAAGGAAAGGGGAAAGGGGATCCCCTTGACAGATACCGTGGGATGGACGGAAGGGCGCGGAGGGTGAACCATTGAGCAGGATCGAAAAACAGGGAGAAGAGATGAGATTCATGATCCACCTTGTCCAAGTTGCATTGAAGCCAAATGCCAATAACATCTGATGGATATAGTTCCAGCTAACTTTATCAAAAGCTTTGGAGAGATCTAGCTTAAGAATCATACCTGGATTTTTTAGAAGCTTCAGAGAGTGGATCACTTCATTGGAAAGAATGAAGCCATCCATTATCTGTCGCCCTTCTACATATCCAATCTGATCTGGCGAAGATGTTTGAACCTATTCGCCGGTACTTTGGATATGAGTTTGTAGATGACATTGCACAATGCAATTGGCCTGTATTTGTTGGGCGTGTTAGGTTCATCCCCTTTAGGAATTAGCGCTAAAAATGTAGCGTTGAGGGAGGGGAGAATCTAGTGCATGGATCTTGATTCCTCTACTAATTCCCAAACCTCTGTGTTGATGAGCTCCCAAAACTCATGAAAGAAGTTGGTGGTGAAGCCATCAGGACTAGGTGCCTTGCCATCCTTAAGTTGGGCCATAGCATCTTCCACTTCCTGCATTGAGATGGGTTGGAGTAGCTTATTGTTGTGGTCCTCCATTATAATTTTAGGGATGTGTGGCATGATTGAACGAATGGCTTGTTCTCTACTCCCTGGTTGTTCCCTGAGAATTCCCTGAAAGTGCTCTTTGAATTCATGTTCCATATCTCCATGCGCTTCTAATCTCTCCCCTTGACGATTGTTAATGAAGGCGATATTATTGTGCATTCTTCTTTGGATGGTAGATCTATGGAAAAATTTTGTATTTTTCTCCCCTTCCTTAAGCCACCGGATTTTGGACTTTTGCCGCCACAGGATTTCTTCTTGCTGCCTGCATGCTTCAATTTCGGTCAAGAGCATCTACTCCTGTTGCGCATGATCTTCTTTCCTCCCCTCCAAGATGATGTTCTGTTGGAGTGAGCACATTTGTTGCTCTAGCTTTTTTCGATGCTCAAAGATATTGCCAAACTAAGTTCGATTCCAGCTTTTGAGAACTTGTTTGAGGTTTTTTAATTTTTGTTGGAACTGGAACATCTTGGCTCCTTCAAGGGGGATAAAGGATTTCCAAGACTCATTAACCATTGCATTTAAATTGGGATGTGAGAGCCAAAAGGCTTCAAATTGAAAAGGTCTATTGCACTTTGTACCTGGACATGCCCATTGTAACATAATGGGCCAGTGATCGGATCCCACTTGAGGCATGATGGAGGCATGAAAGTCCCCACCCAGGTGTATGGCATTATCCAAGGTGAGGAAAAAATCCATCCTGGAAGCAATATGCTGAGGTCCCCTCCGTTTATTGGTCCAGGTATATATACCATTTGAAGTTTGAATGTCCATTAATTGATTTCTTTGAATGAAATCTTTGAAACCAATACTGTTGCCTTCTAGCTTCGATCTGCCACCTGTTTTCTCCTCCAAATCCGTTATGATGTTGAAGTCGCCACCACCAATCCATAGGGGAAACTGCCTATTTGAATTGAGATCTGTAAGTGTATCCAATAGATCCAATTTTTGTTGTAAATTTTGTGGAAAATATACATTGGAGAGATGACCGCGAATGTTGGTCTCGATGAGATGGAAGGTTGCTTGGATGAGGAAATGAGAGGCATGAAATTCTTGAAGGGAGAGTACATGCGGGTTCCACAAGATTTCCATCCCTCCAGAAGCACCTGAAGCATCCACTGAGACTGAGCGACATCCTAACCAGACCTTATTAAGAATCCTTTCTATAACAGTGCTGTTACTTTTTGTTTCTTGAAAAAAAACTAATGTGGGTTTTTCTTACTGGATCAAGTTTTTTAACACTCTGTGTTTTGAGGGGCTATTAAGCCCTCTCACGTTCCAAGGAATGAGGTTCATGAGGAACAATGGGGTTGAGATTTGTAGAACTTTGTCAGCTTGGGGAATCTCCCAGATTCCACTAGCATTTCTCCAATGATAATGGTCCTTTGCAAATCCGTTTTGTGCCCTATTTTTTTCATTTCTTTCAAGATTTTCTTTCCATCCCATGGACTTCCAGCTTGGATACCTAGACATTTATCATGCTGAGCTCTGGTTAGAACTCCTTCCAGCTTTTCGATTTCCTGGGGGGTATTGTATTGTATTCTTTCTGTTTGCATGTTGTTTCTAGTTTGAGAATGTCCAATCCTTCCAGGCTTATGCTCTCTGGATCCTCATCCATATTTGTCAGAGTGTTCTGATCTTCCTCTATAGTATTATCTTGAATACTGAGGGCTAGAGAAACATCTAGCTCCATTGTAGAAGACTACAGGGCGATCTCTGGAACAATTTTCTCAGATGAGGTCGGGTGGGGAAGGCTAGAGAGAGCAAAGGCTGAGGATGGGAGAGAAGCTTTTGGAATCAGTGTGGATGAGGAGGGAGAGGGATTCACTGGAGGATCTGCATGTTGATCCTCTGTAGTGTCTTGAGAGGTAAGAATGATAAATCTGTTTTGGGTATCAGGTTTTTTGGAGCTTTCTGGGGCTGCGGGAGTTTTCTTTGCATGCCGTCGGTGATTAGGGACTTTAGTAAATCCTTCAGAGTCTTTGTTGGTATCATTAACTGGAGTTTTGGGCTAAAGATTCAGTCAACAATCCCTGAAAAGGTGGCTATGTTCATGGCATTTTCGGCAACAAAAAGGAATATGCTCGTAATCTATTGTTTGGATCCATTCATAATCATCATGAAATAGAATTACCGAATCCATGAGTTCTTTTGCCAGATGCATGTGTACATAGATCCTGGCATAGGATGTGTATCTTCGAAATTTGGTCTCCTCAGCAATTTTGATGAAGGTTCCCAGGTGGTTTCTAATGGCCTTTAAGATATCCTCATTCCAGTATTCTGAGGGAAGTGAATACATACGTATCCAAACCGGAGCCCAGTTGAAGTCTTCTTTGTCCAGATTGAACCTAGCTTTCGAGTTGTGGAGGTACAAGCCTGTTGAGTTGAAGAAGTACGGTCCTCCTTCGAAAATGTGAGTTTTTTCTTCCAGACAAGTGAAGATAGCAGTGAAGAAACCTTTAGATCCAAGCTGCAGGGTGACTTGTCCTCTAGGCTTCCATTTGGAGGTGATCCATCCATACAGGGCCTTTTTAGTTGGCCAGAAACCAAGGAACATGCCTATGAGTGCATGGTCACTCATATATTGGATTTCTCTATTAATCTGCTCACTAGGAAGATCGATTTTGATTCTCTCTGCAGATCTGGGAATGCATGTTGCAGAGGACGCTTTTGGCTTTGATGAGGAGGTGTTCGTGTTGGTACTTTTGTCTTTTGCTGCTGCATGGACTCCATCAGAAATTCCTTCACTATCAGTGAGGGGATCTATGTGGAGAGCGTCATTAGGAATGGGACCAGAACCATTGGCATCCTTACTGATTGCAGGAATATCAGCGTGAGGACCTGATATGGGAGGGGGGTCAGAGCCCACCCCTATAAAGGGCAGGGCCATCTGCAGAGGATCAGTGGTGTGTATTTGCTGAGTAGCTGGGTACTGTACATGCTATTTTAAATATTATTAGTAGATTGAATTAAGTGTGATGTAAATGCTCTCTTGAGCTCCATTCACTAAATGGTGAACACCTTAAAAGAATGAGTATACTTAACCCTTTTTTTTCTTATGATCGTTGATGAACTCTATACCCACATTATGGGTGGGTTTAGATAGTTTTTGTTGTAGGTATAAGCAATGAATAAATTCTATAAGGAATTTGGCCAAGGGTTTACTGTTAGAAACTAGACAAGATCTCAAGCCAGAAATGGCTGAAATGGGAACAAACTTAATCATGTCTAGCAAGTTTTGAGAAAAGGGTAATCTCAAGGAGAATTTTGCTCATAGCTTACATATAAAAACCCATGTGGAAAAATAGAAGAACTGGGAGTTAGAGGGTTATTTCTTGGGCCTAAACATCTTCTAGAAGCCCAAGAACAATCCCTCAAGCTACCCAGTATCATTGTAGTTACAAAAAAAAGTAAAACCTTAATATTTATCATTATGCACTTAGACTAAAGAAGCAAATAAACCAAATAGAATCATTTTAACAGCGAATGTAAAATGGTTCGAAGTTGGTATCACGATGATAAAAGACCACAAAAAATATTCTTACCCAAAATTTACAATAGAGCAAGTATAAGTAAGTAAACAAGAAATGCACACTGAGAATAATTTGGAGCAGGAATAGCTTTTATTGATGACCATATTTATTCTACAACAAAAGATTGCATTCCAACACCCAATACGAATTATTTAACCCTCAAGATAAACTATGAGTCATTTAAACAATGAACACATTTACACTGAAAACTACAGGTTGGTAAAGCATGGCTGCACCATGTATTCAATATTACATAAAAATAACTCTAAGAGAAATCAGGACGTAGCCATAATTCTGAGCATAAAGCCAAATATTCACCTCAGAAGGTAGCCAACCAGAAAACCCTTAATCCTAACAAACTACCTGAATTCATAAGACTCGAAATATGGTTGAAGCAACACTTTCTGGAACAAAGGTTCCAACCAATAAAGGCTCAGTTTCTAACCTGGAAATGAAGAAAATAATCAATTGGTAATGTTCACAATGAACATGGGCCTCACTTGTCAATACAAGAAAACAATCTCCAAGTGAGAAGGTTGAAAACCTAGGTACAATGAAAATAAGGATACAATAAAGAATTATGCATTAAAAAAAGAGAATACCTGAGTTATGAAGAAGAAACCCCATCAAAATCCTATCACCCATACCACACCGAATGGTAAATTGAAGATACAATGATACTTATTAATCTTGCAAGTCAGTAACTCATTAAATAAATAAAAGGGTGACGAACATGAATACAGTACCCGGTCTCAGTAGAAGGAAGCCAAGGATAACAGACCTTAACTGTGAAGAGTGAGCAAAGATATCACACAAAGAATTTCATTACAGAGTATGGAGAAAAATGTTCGGTGAGTTAATGAAAGTTGGGTCATTAACCATAAAGCATACCTTAAGTTTTCACCAAGTTACAAGACTTCAGTTTCTCATCATACACCTTAGTTAATGTAATGAATATCTCATGTGCATACTTAAAATATATGTAATGATTATCTAATACAACTTGATGCTTTAATATCGATTAATCTTGTAGACATGTATAAAAAAAATTGTAATGTTGGATATATGGAGATGTCACAATTAAAAATAAAATAAAAACCACAAAATTAATAATTATATTTATAATTATGTTTATAATTAAAACTCAAATCATCCTAAATCCATGTTAACTTTGATCTACCAAGCTTCAAGAGAGATCAAATCTCTTGATATGAAAACTTTTTTTAGAGTGAAAATAAATTTGATCCCTCTCGAGACTTGGAAGATATTGATTTAAGATGGATAGACTAATTTAAATTTTATAGGACAATTATTGTGTTAATGCTAATTTATGGATAGTGGAACCTTGTAACCATATAGACTCAAATCCAAGTGATAATTACCATTAATTAATGGGAGTTCTCAACTCATAATATTACAAGAAGGTCATGGTGAATTTAGTAATATTCATTTCCTCCTTAAACATGATATTTTGTTAATAGGACCACCACCTACTCCTTAAATGTATGATTAAAAACAAAGTATGTCAGGTTTGTATATCACATACGGGTGGAGATAAAATGCTCTGATACAAATCACATATTAGAACCCTTAATGGGAGGTAGGTTAATTTCTCCCAAACCTTCAATTGCTTGTTGGGGCCGTACCACTTTTAGCAATGCATCTCTTACCAATTGGTGTTGAGATTTTTTGCAAAGTTACAAAACCACATTAAAAAATTTATGATACAACATATGGGCTATTACAACTTGTTAACGTGTTGTAGCCACATGCTATCCAATGGACTCCATCATGTTATACCATAAACTAGCCCCAGCTACCCCACCTTAATGTTTTCCACCATGGCCCCATCATTGATCTTCCATCTTGGCATATCCACATTACCATCATCATATCATCACACACATGGAATCCACATCATTGTATGGATAATCCTAATTTTCCAATATTTCTTAAAATTCTTGTTTTCAAGAAACTATTCCAACCAAAAAGGTGCCCTTGACTTACCCTTTGCATGAAATTTCACTTGTTTGATGGCCCATATGGCTCAGGAACTACAACCTTGCTCTAATACGGTCTTTGGCATACCCATGATGCATAGAGAGCCAAAAAAAAATATTGAAAATAACTAATAACTAGTAAGAAATAAATATGATGTATAGAGAACACGAAAGTAATGAACATAACCAATTGTAATTAGTAAGAAATAACCATGACTCATAGAAAGCAAAAAAAAATTAACTCAAACTAATATTCACTTGTGAAAGGATATGTTCTAAAGTATAATTTGAGCACTAGGTAACAATGGGCAATGATCATGGCCACACAATGAAGGACTATTCTCTGAGTGACACACATTGCCTTGATTCATCATCGCACTACATGTAAACAAATAACCAAGATAAATACCTTAGCATTACATGATTACTAAGGCAAAATTCATTAGACTTCATCGTTCAAGAAAATAAAGGTTAAAATTATGAGCTTCAATATTAGACACAATTAATGCTTTCCATGTTTAGATTTATTTTTTCTTTGATATAAAGAATTTAAGAGTTAAGTTTTTATTCTATTTTTTTTTTTTTAAATAACTAGAAGAATTAGCAACTAAGTCTGATTCCTACTTTGGTGGCACAATATCAATTCCAACCACTACCATTATAACCACTAGGTCTTCTCCTTAACAACCTACTTGTTATTTGTTAACATGTTTAATATACAATTTTGCTTAGCATTGGGGTGTCTTCATATCTGAACATTTCAAGTCAAGTTCAAAAGTTGTGAAAAATGAATTTCCATGACTTCATCTTCAGGTGTCATGAAACAAGTAATTGAAAGAGATCTGGAAAATAAAAGTCCATTAATTTGTTTTTCCCTACCATGAAAAAATTTGTTCAAAAGTAGGTGAAAAGTATTTATTGTTTGACTAGAATCCCATAATAAATTTTATCGTGAGATTCTAAATTTTAGTTATTTAATATATATTTTTGAATGCATAAATAGATTCATTGTTGTCAATGAGAAGACACATGAATTGTATAGATTATAGAGCTCTACTTACAATTCCAAGAAATTAGTGGAAAATAATTAAAAACATTAAACGGTTAGACTATGTTAAGAATAAAAGCCTGTTAATTTATTTTTACATGTTATGAAAAAATTCACATAAATGAGGTGGAAAATAAAAATACCATTACTTTATCTTTAGGTTCCATGAAACACTCATTCAAAAAGAGGTGAAAAATAGAATTCCATTAATTTGTTGAAAATATTTATTCCAAAGTAGGTGGAAGTAATTTTTTTATTTGAATCAATAAATTTGATAGTGAGATTGATTTAAAATGTAATTTTGAATACATAAATAGATTCAACCCTGTGAATAGGGGCACTTGAATTGTGTAGATTATGAAGCTCAAACTTACCATTTTAAGAAATTCGTGCCTAATTTCGAGGAAAATTTACTGCAAAATATGCTAAGAATAAAAAGAAACAAAAAGCGTCCAATGGTATACTATGCTAAGAATAAAAACCCATTAAATTTTTACATGTCATGAAAAATTTATTTAAAGAAGGTGGAAAATAAAAATTTCATTATTTCATTTTTAGGTGTCATAACACCATTCATTTAAAAAGAAATGAAAATGTAGCAACTAAATAAGAAACTTATGAAATATATAGAAATATATAAAAAAAAATTACCTATACACATATCCGACCTTGGATAAAGGACCTGCCATAGATTATGGAAGTATTAAATGTATTTAAGATTTACGTCCATGGAACCAGACAAAACTTATATGTAATTCGTCTGATATTATAATACACAGATAACAAAATTGGCATGGAGATTTTTCCTTTTGGTTTAGTGTGCACATGCTCCCTCCCCAAACTTTACCGAGTTGGCTCTTATACATGGAAACACGCAGCAAGAGGATAGACCAAGAGGCTGCATGTGCTTGGCAACAAGTTCCACTACCTTGCGACAATTGTCCTGCTTTGTGCCTATTGATCTTGGTCAGATGATCCGACGACGGAGGGGGTTTAGGGTTTAATCCCCTAACAAACTTTTCACGCCCAACAACTAGTAGACTCATTATTGTTGTCATTTTGAGGTTTCTTGCTGCTCTGCGATGGTTTGGACTGCTGAGGTCCTTTTTTCGAGTGTTGATCTTTCTGTGGTTTGAGATGATAGTGGCGGTTAGACATGTGGTGGCAGGTATCCCCGACGAACTAATAAAACATGGTTTCATTTGTCTGCATAGTATGAATTCAGCGTCTGCTTGGGGTTTCTATCTCGTACCAAGTTTAATGGCTCGCCTCCACTGTACAGGGATGGTTTGAGGAACTTCTAATATAGCAAGTAACACTCTATTCCAGAGGCCATTTTCGAAATGTAAGTCCCTCATAAACGTAACCCTAAATTTTGCAAATCTTTGTCTTCTTTTTGTTAGAAGGTTTTAGATTTTAAACCGTGTCTTTCTTTTCTTAATTAAGATAGCACATTGTTACACAGATAGGCTATTCGAAGAGGAAACCCTCCCAACTCAGGCAAAAGCTCCTCCTTTGGCGTCATTCTGTTAGCATATGCTGTAGAATCGAATGCATACTAACTTCATTGCTTCTAGCTTGTGTAACAGGTACTTATACATAATTTCTCATATAGTTATTTGAATAAGACCACAACCCTTAAAGTCTTAAGAACTTATGGCATCCATGTTTATTTACAGGTTGGATCTCTTACTTCTGGTGCATGAACTTAAGTTATAAACATGTTTACTTATCCAAAAATTGAGGCTGAGTCATAGATATTTATCAATATACAGGAATAGGTCGAGTACTGTGCATGGCACCTACAGTTTTGTGAATGCTCCAGATTTAATCCATTGAGGGTTTTTGGGGTTTCTTCTTTGTTGTAGTGTTTTAAGCCATTTATACACATGATAGTTATTTTTTTAAGTTCTAGTCGTGTCGACACGCTTCGGCTATCGAGAAAATTTCGAAATGTAGCTCTATGCTTTTAATTTGCTAATGTGAAACTTATTTAATCTATTCTTTTTAACATATTGTTTAAAAGGTATACCATATTATTTTTAAAAGGCAGTGTAGTAATTTATTGCTGAATTGAATGATGGGCTGAGCATACCTTTGTTTTTCATTGCTCAGGGTTTTGGTTGTTTTGTTCGATTTCTCCATAACAATCCTGTTTAAGATTAAATATTTCTATTTTACTACTGTAATAACATGCAGTTTAATATTTAGTTCATTTCTACATAAGTTCAATGTTCGATAACATGGTTTATGTGTGTGTGTGTGTGAGAGAGAGAGACTATTGGTTTAATGTTAGAGATAAATTCTATTGAAACTGGTGGTGTTTCCTATCGTCCATTCTACAGAGCTCTTGTAATATCTCATACAGAATATTTCATTGTTTTATTATAATAAACTACTCTTCATACTTGAGAGAATTTTATTGTTTAACTATTGAATGAAAATATTTTTCCATACTTTGCTAGCATTAATTGTTATTTTGATGTTTTGCCATAATGAACTATCTATGATTTCATTTGTGAAACTGGTAGTTTCTATTTTTTGTAATAATGCACTTTCAAGGAATTAATTTCCTGAGTTTACTCTTTTAACATCAATTCAAATTGACGAATTCTACTTTATCATTAGATTGATTTCCATAGTCCAGTATTAATTTATAATGAAACTTTCTATCATACTTATATGTTCAATGCTAGTAACCTGTAATATCCAAACACTTCTGGAAAGTCTCTCCTCCCAGCCACGAGCCTAGAAATTACGTCCAGACCCTCCACACACACTTTCTGTTGTTCATAGTTAAATTAATTCCAGCCATAATCAAGTACCTTGAGCCTTCAGACTCTTGTCCTGCCTCAAGTCGAATACTTTCATTGACTGTTCTTGAGAGTTTTCCCACTGGTTTATTCCACCCAGCTCGAGGATAGTTCACCTGGATCTTTTTCCCCCATCTAAATCTCACTTCAGGGCAGATGGGTAATTGTCTTTGTAATTGTTTCTTTTAATTAATGTAAACAATTTCTATTTTTGTTAAAGTATCTGGATTCCTAATTACCAGTAATTTAGGTAACCAAATATATGCTTCTTGGCCTTCCAGCCTCAGTCATTTATTATTTAACATCATGAGGTAGTAAAACTAAAGTAATAAATGGTAAAGATCAACTTATTAACCGCAGTACTTTTTAGGTATCTTTGGGTGTTACATCTCCCCTCCATATGAGGAACATTGTCCCTGGTGTTCTTTCTGCTTCCAAAAAACAACACCGGATAAGTTTTCCACATAAATTCTGTTAAACAGACATGGTTAAGGAGAACAGAATAGGAAAGATAAAGCTTGCAATGCTATTTTATTCACAAAAGATGTACATTTATAGTACAATATGGTGACCGTTGGGATTCACATCCCAAGTTCCCTTGGACTGCTTTGTCCATTCGGCTTCCACGCTAACCCTTTAGGATTAGGTGTCCAACATTCCCCCCCTTAATCCGAAGGGTTATGTATGAGTCCAAGAAAAGAGCTGTAATACAAAATGTGCAATAACACATGCCAGCACTAGGCTGAATGTGCTCTATGAAATGTTGGTATAAAAAGGGCGGTGGTTTAAGGATGACCACCAACACTGGAACGCTTAGTGCAGTTCCCGGAACTCTTCCAAAACTGGAAAGAAGCTAGAGTCTTCTACTAGAGGAAGTGATCCTATGTTTTAAAGAGGGAAACCATTAACCAATAAAGGGAGGTCTCACCCTGCATAAAAGGTAAAACTTCAACCTGTAAAAGGGAAGTCTCAACCTGTGATGGTATAAGGATGACCAACAACTCTCAAATGCTTATGCAATTCCTGGAACTCTTCCAAAGCTGGCAAGAAGCTGGAGTCTTCTGCTTGAGGAAGTGTTCTCAATTTTGTTCTCCAGAACTCTTCCAAAGCTGGCAAGAAGCTGAAGTCTTCTGCTAGAGGAAGTGTCCCACATCGCCAACTGAAGGCATGTTCAGGCATATTTGTCTCTGGCTACAACTCTGAAGCTGGTGTGGCAAGTTGTGGCTCAGGCTCGCTTGATGTGGCTTTGAAGCTTGTAGATGACCATCATTTCCCCCCCTGTCAGATACAAGGTGAGAAGATGGAGAAAACTCAACTGCAAGACTGTTCAATATTCTGGAACAAGTTCTGACATGTGTTTGGAATATCTTCTTGGCTGTTGATGCCCATTGCCAAGAAGCGATCCATCCTAGATGAATCTTTGTTCTTGCAGGACGTTTGTTGCTGAAGCATCTGTTTGAAGAATGGGTGGTTTTATGGCAGTGCTTACATGGATGAAGATCAAAACAGTGATCTTTCAGATGGCCAACTCGATCACAGTGTTGGCATTTCACGATATGTTGTTGTTGTTGTTGTGGAAGAGGAGCAGAGTCTGGAACAGTTGTAGCTGAACTGTCATGAGAAGCATGTGAACTGTCATTAATGAAACCAGCACTCTGAAACTGAATGGGTTTGGCATAGTCTGGAATATGAAAGGACAAGTCCTTGTCAAATCCAAGACCGGTTCTGTGCTTGTTGTGGACAAGCTGTTCCCAAGTTCTGATGATGGGCTTGGGAAGTGCAGACTGAGTTTCTACATTTGCTTGTACAATTGCTACATTATTTGAATGAACAGGAACATTATTGACTTGATCTTTATGGGACTCTGTTTCAATCTTCTGAACAGAAACAGGTTCAGAATGACTTCTCTGTTTTAATTCTTCTTGCTGAAGCTGAGATTCCAACTGCAAAAATTCAATGTTTTCTTGTACATTTTTCAAACATATTTGAATGTCTGCAACAATGGCTTTATCAATCATAATTGTATTGTCCATGGTAGAGTGTATTAGAGTATTCAATAATTCTAATACAATACCCATTCTATCCATTTCACAATAATATCACTGCAAAAAATTGATTTGTATACCACTTTGTCTTCAAAAATCTTCAAGTATGTAGGCTCTCAATATACCTTCATATACTGTCGTTTAGTGCAAAAAACTCTGAGAATGACGGTTCTTATATAATTTAAAGTTTACCAGTAAAACATTTCTTCTCGTTGGATTTGGTGAGGGCAAATGCAGTTTGTGAATACAGTATCAATGAAAGGAAATTCTAGCTTCTGGAACTGTGTAACATCATCAGAACGAAAAATGATTCAATAGCATCGCTGACCAATGAATTATGCCTCGGGATTAAGCCACAATAGCCAACAAATCCCTCAACTACATTTTCTATTGTGGACACAGCTACAAGAAATAAGTTTTGCCTCTGGTCTTGCGCCTTTGAAAGTCTGAGTAACTCAGTTAGATCTTGGCTTAATTTGAGCTTTAGGCATATATATATGTAGTCCAGGAAACATTTTTCACTTCCACTTATTTCAGATCAAATGTCAAAACAGTTTGAACAGCTGAGCACATTGACTTGAGCTCCCAAAGTCGTTAATTCAAACATGATGCGATAGAGGCTGTCATCAATTCATCTACATCTATGAATCAAACTTCCCTCTTATGAAATAACACGTGATCAAGTTATCCCCTAGAATGAAACTTCTGAAATATGAAACGACTTGATGCCAATGATTCAATGTACCTAATCAAGATTTCTCTAAGCTAATGGTAACAATATACCTAGTCACAAAATGGACCCGGCGTTAACAACATTTCGGTAAATTTTCTATAATTTTCTGAACAAATTTAAAGCCTCTTTACTACCGCCTTTGAAAAATCAATGCTTCATCAAAGCCTCTTAATCAGCGGCAATTCCACAGCAATAGCAATACAGACTCCTGAGTCCTACTCGATACCATTCCTGTTTCTTGGAAAACGGACCATAACCTGTAAAACAATTGGAATTTGGACGCAAATCTAAATTGTTTTTCAAATGAAGGCCACACGCTTTAGCATCCGAGGAAGAAACGTCCAGCGACACCATGTTAAACAGACATCTGCCTCAAATGAGAATACAAGGGCATTCCTAGCTGTTTGCACATCAACTCCACGTGCTTGAAAATAGAAAAGCTGATCCTCTTCAAGATCACTTATTGCAGCCCCATGAGAACACTTGACATCGTCAGCGACAACCTGTAGATTGGGCTTCACATTCACAGTAGCACGAGGTGCAAGAAGCAAACTCCGGCTAAGTTGGCCTGCATCCGTAAGCTGTGCATGCCTGTTCACCTTGACATTACCATCAAAGACAGCATGCGCAGAGGGATGTGTCACAATGCACTTATGGAGCTGCCTGCTATAGCCTCTTGGATGGTTTAAAATAATCTTGCTATGTAGATCTTGTGTTTGGTTTTCACCTGCCAAGTGAAAAGTAGATACCTCTGTCACTGTATCAGGGCCTAATTGTTGAATCTGTAGATTATGCCTAAAGACATTGAATTCAGAGACTCATCGAGAAATGCAGAGAGCAATGGTCAGTAGGGAAAGCAGTAGCATCGCTAACAAACAAGCCTTTCAACTTCCCACATTTTTCCATTATTATGGACACAAGAAGTTGCACGATCCATTCCCATCTGATGCGCAGAGACAAAGGGAGACCAACCTATATTGTTGTCACGAACGTCCTTCCAGTATTTCTCTATCTCATCTGACCCTTCAATATTCAACACACAGTCGTTATGATGCATTCAACCTCGGTGGCACCTGCAACAAGAGGATTCTGCGCGCCTCACCAAACTCGGTGTCCTCGAATCGGTATATTATTTTTTTAAACGACGAATCTGCTCCAGTATAACGTCAGGGTAAATACAGTACCATCCCAGCACTTCCGATGAGTTGTTCAAGAACTGAAATCTCTGCCGAGGGGAATGAACAAGCAAGGGTTATGAGAAACCCTTACAATCTCAAATCCACTGCGTGTTTATCCCTTCTCACGAGGAACGATCAAGAAAATCCAACAACCTGCGCGGTCTTATCTTTCCACGTTTTCCATGGGAGTACGTTTTGATTCTAGGAAATGACAGGAATTTATGGGAGAGAGCGTTTCGATTCCAGAACTGACAGAATGTTTTGATTACAGCGGCCACGGAATGGTCTCCAGCGGAGAGTTCTGGTGGTGCAGTATGGAGTAACAGTCACTCTAGTTGTTGACAGGCTATAATGAGGTGCAGAGATGGTGGCAGATCTGAGGATGAGGGAAAACGCCGATTTTTTATTTTATTTTGGGAGAATGGGCAGAGGTGCAAGACTCGCATTCATACCAAAACCCATTCAACTTCATAACGTATTCAAACAGCCGCATTCAATTTCATAATTCATAACGTATTCAAACAGCTGCATTCAATTTCATAATGCATTCAAACTTGAATCATACGCATACCAGGAGCTGTTGTCGTATCTCTGCAGTGGCACCGTCAGACTCAGCGCTAAAACAGGAAATGACAGTATGGACAGATGTGCAGTGTAGGTAATGAAGGCTAGGTCAGCACTATTGAAGGCAACTCAGATCAGTTGCTCAGGAAAGCAGGCCACACATCATGGCTCTGATACCATGTTAAACAGACATGGTTAAGGAGAACATAATAGGAAAGATAAAGCTTGCAATGCTATTTTATTCACAAAAGATGTACATTTATAGTACAATATGGTGACCGTTGGGATTCACATCCCAAGGTCCCTTGGACTGCTTTGTCCATTCGGCTTCCACGCTAACCCTTTAGGATTAGGTGTCCAACAAATTCCTCTTCCTTGGTGACCTCATCCGAGCTGAAGTGCTTCCACCGCACTTTAACCTCGTTGATGGCTCGCTTCCGCAAGGTGGTTTCTCTCCGATTGATAATACAAAGAGGTTATGCCAGAAACTCTCCTTTCGGTTCGACCTACACAAAAGAAACAATTCATAGTCACAACCTTTTTCAGAACAGTCAATTCAAAAGTCATATTTTCCACTTAGCCGATTACCTAAATATTTTCCCTGTTAATGATATCCTGAGGATTATACACATATTTTTTTAACAAGGACACGTGGAACACATTGTGGACCCGAATGTGGCTTGGTAATGCAAGCTTGTAGGCCGTCAGCCCAATCTATTCCAAAACTTGGAATGGTCCACAGTACCAAGGCGCTAACTTAGCACAACCTTGCCATTGTAAGGAAATTTTTCGAGGCTTTAACCTTAAATATACGTGATCTCCCAGCTGAAATTCCCTGAATGTCCTCTTTTTGTTTGCACACACTTTCTATCTATCTTGAGTAGCCATTAGATTTTGTTGAACCTTTTTAATAGTCTCCTCCATTTCTACTAGTATGTCAAGTCCCAATGCTAGCTTATTAACTAGATAGCACCCTGAACTTCCTTCCATACAACACCTCAAAGGGGCTCATGGGAAGTGATTCATGATGTCCATTATTATATGAAATTCCACCAAGTGGAGATAATATTCCCACTTTTATGGCTGCTGCATCACAAACATGCATAGCATGTCCTCCAACACTTAATTTACCCATTCAGTCTGATCGTCCATTTGAGGATGGTAGGTTGTACTAAATTGGATTTGAGTACCCAATCCTGAAAAGAGAGTTTTCCAGAATGTGGATGTAAATTTTACATCCCTATCGCAAATCACCGCCCTGGGTATTCCGTGTAGATGAAAAATTTCCTTCATAAATATGTCTGTGATTTCCACAGTTTTGTAGGTGGACTTCACAGGTATGAAGTGAACAGTTTTACTCAATTTGTCTACTACCACCATAATTGAGTCGTGCTACTTCCTTGTGCGAGGTAAGCCGGTGATGAAGTCTAGCGATATGGTCTCCCATTTCCTTTCCGGAATGGGAAAAGGTTGCAACAAACCTCTCGGGTGTTGGTGTTCTGCCTTCACCATGTTGGGTTGTGTTATATTCTTTCCACATAGTAAACAGGGGGTTTGAGGGGTACCCGTAACCCCACTTTATGGGGTCCGGGGCAGCGCCCCTGAAAATTTTGGTTTTGGACCCTATGTTAGGTTGGGCGGACCCACCTATGGTTTTGTGCATGGTTTTCGCACATGTTTTTTTGGATGCGATGGTTTTCAGTCCATGATATTGGATGCTTCGTCGTGTATAAATATGTATTGTAACATTGAAAGGAATATAATGAAAAATCAAGCTAGTAGTCCTAGTTTTGGGATCCAGTGGGAAATCTCTGTGTATATGTGTTTTATGTGTTATGCTCTCACATTTTTATTTTTCATGTGATTTAGAATTCGTATGCAGGTAATTTTTGTACGGGGTTAAAACCTACATTTGGTATCAGAGCTGTTTTGGCTTCAAGGGGACGCCTTTGTTATTGAGGGGTTTCGCTCGGGCCTGTGGCAGACCTTGTTCAATGGGAGATCTGCGAGATCGATTTTGGTGTTGAAAGAAGATGGCGAGCAGTGGAAAGATAGAGATTGAGAAGTTCAATGGTCAGAATTTTGAGTTGTGGAAACTCAAGATGGAGGATCTGTTGGTGGATAAAGATCAGTGGATCACGGTAGATCCGGGTACTAAACCAACGGGAGTGACCGATGAAGAATGGAAGAAGTTTGATTGGAAGGCAAAGAACACAATATGATTGTGTGTCTCAGATTCACTATTGCTAAATGTATTAGGGGAAGCTATGGCGAAGGCTTTGTGGGACAAGTTAGGGACTTTGTACCAATCTAAGTCTCTGGTGAATAAACTATTCCTGCGGAAAAAGTTGTATAACATGAGGATGAAAGATGGAGACTCAGTGACAGAGCATATGAATGCGTTTAATACTGTGGTAAGTCAGTTATCATCTGTTGATATTAAGATTTCAGATGAAGATAAGTGCATCAGTTTGTTGTGTTCTCTACCAGATTCGTGGGATAGTCTGGTTATTGCAATAGGTAGCAATGCAACTGATTTGCAGTTTGATGAAATAGTCTGAGCCTTGCTGACGGAGGAGATGAGACGGAAAAATATGGACAACCAGAATGGTGATGCCTTGTCTGTACGAGGACGGTCCCAGAACAGAAACAAAAATAAGTCATCGAGTGGGAGATCTAAATCTAGAGGGAGATCTAAATCTCCAGGAAAACCTACAAAGGTAGTGTGCTGGAAATGCAGAAAGGAAGGGCACTTCAGAAGGGAGTGTAAATCTAAAGCTCCTGATAAAGGAAAATCTGATGATGCTCCTTCTGCAGAGGCGAAAACCACCTCAGATGAAGGGTGGGATGTGTACTTGGCTTCTTCAAGTACACAAGTAGATCATGAGGCATGGTTGATTGACTCAGGTGCATCCTTTCACTTCACTCCCCATAGAGAGTGGTTCTGCGAGTATGAGAAATACGATGGTGGTGATGTCTTCTTAGGGGATGATAGGAAGGCTAGGATCATTGGTCACGGAAAAGTAAAGTTGAAGTTGCAAGGTGGAAGGGTTAGAACACTTCCGGGTGTTCTCCATATTCTTGCATTGGCTAGAAATCTAATTTTTGTAAGTAAGCTAGATGATGCAGGTGTAAAAAATAATGTTTGCGAAGGATACCTGCAAGATGGTTCGGGGAGCATTGGTATTGATGTGGGAAGTTCAGATTGGAACTTTGTACAAGCTACAAGGTATCACTGTTATTGATGGGTGCAATAGTTTTGTGGTTCCTAAAAGTGGAGCAGAAAATCTAGTGGTCTCTGAAGAGAATACCATGTTGTGGCATGAAAGGCTTGGACATATTGGAGAGAAGGGCGTTCAAATACTTCATGGTAAAGGTATAGTAGAAGGTACGAGTAATAGCTCTCTGTATTTTGATTTATGTGAAGATTGTGTATATGGGAAGCAAAATCAGGTGAGTTTCCCCTCTGGTGGTAAGAGGGTGAAACAGATATGATAACTTGTGCATAGTGATGTGTTTGGACCTATGAAGGTTCCATCACTGGGTAATTCTGTGTACTATGTATCATTTATAGATGAATTCTCAAGGAATACATGGATATATTTCGTTAAAAGGAATTTTGAAGTCTTTGACATGTCAAAAGAATTTAAGGCTCTGGTGGAAAACCAGACAGAGAAGAAGATAAAGGTGTTGAGGACAGATAATGGTGGAGAGTTTTGCAGTAAGGAATTTGAAAGAATTATGGTAAGAAGTGTGGTATAGCATGGAAAAAGACTACCCCATATACACCTTAGAAAAAAATGGAGTTGCAAAAAGGAATGAATAAGATGTTGATGAAAGGGCAAAGAAGCATGCTCAGTTGGTGCGCGTTAGGACAAGAATTCTGGGCAGAGGCGGTGGAGGATAGCATGTTACTGGTCAATTAATCACCTTCATTAGGCATTTGGAGTATAAAGAAACTTCCACAAGAAGTATGGACTGGTAAGAAACCCTCTCTTTCACATCTGAGGGTATTTGGATGTGATGCATATGTACATGTTCCAAAGGAGAAACGAGCCAAGCTGGATAGTAAATCTGAAAAGTGCATCTTTATTGGGTATAAGGATGGTTTAAAGGGCTATAAGCTTTGGAACCCAGTAACAAGGAAGGTTGTGTACAACCAAGATGTCGTGTTCAGAGAGGTGAAAGATGTTATTAAACATGAAGTCCAACCAAATGAACCTGAGAAGATAGAGTTTGAGCCAAAGGAGGAAGAATTAGACTCTACAATAGAGGAGGAATCAGAAGATGAAGAGCCACAAACTCCGAGTGTGAGAAGATCAATTCAAGAAAGAAGGCAGCCAGAAAGGTATAGTCCATATGCTTTTTGTTCAAATTTTTCTTTATCTATTACTGATGATGATC